>QGSO01001277.1:0-80767 GCA_011037825.1 Carya cathayensis
GAAAAGAAAAACAAGTGAAGTAAAAAAAAAAACCAAGCCGACTGAAAAGAAATGATACAGGAAAGAAAAACTAAAACTAACTCTCCTCCTCTCTTCTTTTTATAAGTGTTGTCCGTGGGTTGCTGTGTGTTATACGAGTGAGAGACCTGCATGTGCTGCTGCTGCTTCTTCTTTTTCTGCATGTGCGTGTGAGTTCCAGCTGGTTTTCCTTTTGATTTCTGCATGTTCTCGTTGTTGTGTGCTGAGTTGATGCATGTGTTTGGTTTGCTTTATTTTCTGCATGTGGTGCTGTTTCATTTTCTGCATGTGATTTAGTTTGCCGTGGGTTCCATGTTTGAGCGCTGCAAGTGTGCTTTCTGCTTATGTCTTGGTTTGCTGCATGTTTCTTCTTCTTTTTTTCTGCATGTGCGTGTGATGAATGTGCTGTCCACAGATTTCCTGCATGAGTGCTTGCTGCCGTGAGTTTCCTTTTTTCTGTATGTGCTTTGCTTTCTTCTTTTTCTGTTTTCTGCATGTGCATGTGTTACACTTTGAGTTCCAGCTTGTTTGGTTTCTGCATTTCTGCATCCGTGCTGCATGTGCTCTGCTTGTTTGGTTTCTGCTTTCTGCATGTGCATGGCTGGTTTCTGCATTTCTGGTTTCTTCATTTTCTGCATCCGTGGACTGCATGTGCATGTTACTTTCTGCAAGCTGTTTTTCCATTTTCTGCATTCGTGGACTACATGTGCATGTTACTTTCTGCAAGCTGTTTTTCCATTTTCTGCATTCGTGGACTACATGTGCATGTTACTTTCTACAAGCTGTTTCTATCCGTGAATGTGCTTGCTTCTGTTTTCTATTTTCTGCATTTGAGGTTTGCTGCATGTGTTGCACTTTCTGCATGTTCATTGCTTTTCCATTTTCTGCATTGATTCCTTGAGTTCTAGCTTGTTTTCCTGCTGCATGTGTGTTTGCTGCCGTGAGTTTCATTTCCTCATCATTTTCTGCTTTGTGTTTCTTCATTTTCTGCATGTGTAAGCTGTCCATTTCCTGCATGTGCCGTGAGTTTCATTTCCTGCATGTGCCGTGAGTTTCATTTTCTTTTAGTATTTTCATAAATGCCTGCAGTACATAAAAAATGTATTTCTTTCAAAGGCAAATATAGAACTTTATGTGTATAAAATATTGACATCAATTAATTTGACATTCAATATTAGAATTTGATGCATAATTAAGTCTTCAATCCTTATTTGATAAAATAAATCACTCATTTAAACAACTTAATTATGCAATTCTAACCCTTTATCAATAGTAATATGTTTTAAGTATAGTTCTTAACACTTTGTGCAAGTTGTAGTGTAGTAGGTGTGGGCGGAGGGTGGGGCGGATAAGGGGTCTGCTCCCACCTCCCGACACAGGTATGGGAGACCCAGCCCCTGGAATGCGAGCTTCGTGCTCACCACTAGCGCAGTCGAGTCTATCTCTCGCCTATCTCTCCAAGCCAAGCTTCTCTAGTACCTAACACGGTCGAGTCATCTCCTACCTATCTCTCTAAGCTAAGCTTCATGCTCGTACCTAATATGGTCAAGTTACGACAGCCTAGCTCCCCAACCGAGCTCCGCACTTAGTTCTTCAATGCTTAGCACAAACAAGCAGAAAATTGGGGACCAATTCTTAGAATTTATTTTTCTATAGTGTTTCATAGATTATCTCTATCACACTTGAAGATTATCAAGGCCTTCTTGTTGAGAAAATTGACCTTAATAATCGTGGGCATGTTGAAGGGGATAAAAATAGCAAGTTTAGATATACCAACTCTATCTCATCAAAGGGCTATTATCAGGAGGCAAGTGAGGAATTGAAAGAATGGGACAAGACAAAAAGGAAAAGCAAGGTGTTAGAGAAAATGTGAGAACTAATGAGAAAAATGAGAAATAAGAGGAAAGGAGGGGCCAGACACGAAAAGTAGACAATGAGGTGACATAAGACTGGTGTTGTCCACTCTCAAAATGAAAGCAGCTTCTTCTTCTTCTTTAACCTCAGACAAGATGAGACAACATTTTTTTTATCTTCTCTGGATAAAAGGGATCCTAACCCTTGCTATATTGTGAGATATGGAAGACCATGAGAGACTGTAAAATATTTCTATAATAGAAGATTTGCCCTCCAAACAACCCATGGATGTAGACCTAGTGCCAAACCATATAAATATATGTGTGTCGATCTCTATTTATATCTTTTGTATTTATTTTCTATCCACTACCAACGTGGATTTTAGATTGCATCATCGAGCTCTGTGTCACCTCCGTGGGTTGACAATGATTTTTTCTCCCATTCCAGCCTATGGGGCGATTTTCTTCCTTAACAATCTAACCCACAACTCTTCGAATTGATTCTTTGTAATCATTACATACTATGTATATAATAGATGTACGTTGCAATATTTTAGTTTAGAAGAATTCTATTTATAAGCATGCATGGATAACATACTAAGTACTTGCATGACATAATTTGATTTTTTTAAAAAAATTAAAATTTGAATGTTACAAATCAGATTTTACCATTTAAGTGATGTAGATAATGTGCTCTATACACTGGCTTGATAATACAATTACTCTTCAGTTCAAGGTAACATAATACATGTACAATTTTAAGGTGTGCAATCTTGCATATTCCATTTGAGAAAAGTGCATAAAGATGATATTCACATGAGCCTAACACGAACACGATACAAAATTATCGGGTTTGTGTTTGATATAAACGGGTTCACGTCCAAATGAGTTAACTTGTTAAGATACAAATAATAAATTAGTTAATAACGACTCAACCTGTTTGAACTAAAATCAACTTGCAATAACCTGTTTAAATTTTATTTCAAAATTACAATTTTGTTATTATTGTGTTGTAATATTAATATTTTTCAATATGATTATGTTTTTATTGTTAAGATTGTAATTATGGACCTATGCTTATAGTTGTTATTGTTGGGTTTATAATATTAGTTTTTATTACAGACTAAAATCTGAAAAATATTGATATGTTTTGTTAATAGGTAGTCTTATTGTTTTTTTTTTTAATATTTTAGCTACTAATAAATATAAATTTTAACTTTTATGTGAAATTATATAAATCAGATCAAATAGATTATATGAGTTAGTTTAATCCATTCACATGAAAATAGTTAAAAGAAGTTGTGTCGTGTTGATTAATTTCTAATTAATTATTAAACGAATCAAAACAGATGACACAATATAATCTATTATTTAAATGAATTTGGATTTGACTTTTTAACTTAACAGGTTGGATTCGAATTAATCCATATAATTAAATGTATATAACACCACACAAACTGGAGCTGCAACACTAATTGCCGCATCTAAGTAGTACACATAGTTAGCTGTAGCTTGCAATTAGAGCAAGTTATGAATGCTTAAGAAGCAGTTAATATACACATTTAAAGTTTGCCCATTTTACGCGCCGGACTACAAGATTAAGAAATCATATCATCTTATTTTATCATTATAATTTTATTAAATTTTCACAAAAAATATAATAAATAATTCAATTTTTTTAAATTTTAAAACAATAATAATATTAAAAAATAATAATATAAAAATATTTTATTTAACTTTTAATTTTAATATAAAACCATCTCATTCATTTCACTGTCAAAACAACTCCTTCGTATATGCACGGATGGGCATGCATCTTGGGGTAGAGACTCTAGAGAGAGAGACTTCTTTATTAGAAAAAGCAAACCCACACCCATTATCTGGGTTGAGAATCCAGAATTTAAATGAACGACTAGTTTTGTCAATATGATAAAAATCATGAAAGGATGGCCAGAAGAATCCTAAGAAGTTTCATGGTCATGAATGAGGTGGCGGTGATAATATCTCTAAAAGGTTTGTTTTAAGAAATTCCAGAAGTTAAAAAACAAAAAAAAAAAACAACAATAATAATAATAATTATTATTATTATTCAAATGACATTTTACACACTAATTGCAAGATGATACATTGAGGCTGTAATTTAAAAAAAAAAAAAAGAAATCCCACATGATTAATTAGACATAAACTAAAACATTATAATAGAATGACTTTTAATATCAAATTTTCATATAAAATATAATAGATAATTTAATTTTTTTAAATTTTAAAATAAAATTAATATTAAAAAATTATGATACCTTTCTGAAATTATTATGGGCGGTGGCCAGAGTAATAAAAATTATATGGTTGAGGACAATCATCACAGACCACGGTTTGTCGGGGTAGTTGCCTAAGCGGAAGTTAGAAAACCTTCAATACAAGATTTGAATAAATCTGACACTGGTGTGTTTGGATCGGGTGCAGGTATGCTGGATGGAAAATGTTATTTGTATTTGTAAATTTTTCTTACGTAACAATAGGCGTGTATATATTGAAAATTATGAAATTTAAAATTTATATATTACACTTAATTTTTTCATTGCTTCATTTGCTAAATGGAATTAGAATTTAAATTTTTTTAAAAAACTGGTAGAATGAATTTTTGTACATTAAATTATAAGAACTTATAGTACTATTCCTATGAGATTTGGAGGCCAGACCCAATATTGAATCTATTACTTCATAATAAAATCTCTTGGACGATAAAATATTTATATAAAAAAGATCACTATCTTGAACTGTTTATTTTCTTTAATTCGAAATGGATTAATGAACGTGCTGTTTTCAACTAGAATAGAACCCATGATAAACCAAGGGTGGATGCTACAAGCCTCTCACTAGCACGTGCTGTAAATGTCTAAACCCACACGTTATGATCATTGCACAGAATATTGCAGGAAAATCACCAAAGCAACAACTTCTAAATTCATAACATTACTGTGACATAAATTCATTTATAAAATTTTTCACTGAGATAACTTTTTAAAAGGGCAACACCATGGTCCATATACATGCACTTCCACGAGTCCCCACAGGTTAACCCCGCATCCCTTCCCCTTCACGTTTACAGCTTTAACTTGCGTGCCTCAGTTATTATACACACCTCAAATCTTCTGACACTTCGGCCAATTTCTACGACGTTTACAATCTCACATTCCTTTCCAACCAAACTGTCCCCATTTCCGCTGGATTGCCTGCCTTTTGTTTTCGAGAATTTCAAGTAAATAGATTCGCAAATTGATACGACGTCGTAATCTAATATGTTAGCATTGCTTACAACAAAAATCACAACCACAATCTCCTTCTTCGTGAATCGTTCCGTTCCACCAAATAATATCTATCTAAACAAGTTAAATTAAATAGTCAACAACTACCACTCTTGTTGTTAGAAGAGGGCTTAAATTATAATTAAATAATATTTCTACCGTAACCACAGACTACTTCAAATCCGACGGCTAACTAACACTATTCGAGGGATCCTCATCAACGGCTACGGATTCTTTGCTCTGCTCACATAAATCTCGCCCACGGATTCTCCTCACCGACTCCATCATCGCCGAAGAAGATGCCGCACCGCCGTCAACCTCCCCATCCTTCCATGGCCTCAATGAAGTCGCCTCGCCGTCGCCGTCACCTGCCTGAGCCGTCAATGCCGCATCGTTCCGCCGTTTATATGAACAAAGGCCGAGATCGTCCTGCTATAGTAACAAAAACATAAATCCTAACCGTTCATTCGAATCTCGATTACCAAACATTACAAAACGTAAACAGAATCAGCCAAGGCGAAACATATATAGAAACGTAACAGAGGAGACACACACCATAACCCGAGGGTTTCGAAGATCTGAACCATTCTCACGCATTCGCTTTAAGGAAAGCGTTGTGACCGACACTTCTTCGCTACTCGAAGAGCTGGTCGCAGGCGGAGGCAGTGTCGTAGACAATGGCACCACTTGATTATCAGCTTCCTCCTCCTCTTCCTCCTCCTCTTCCTCCTCCTCCTCATCACTTTCATCATCAAAGTCATCATCATTGAAAATATTATCAACCTCATTATCATCGTCGTCTTGTAGGAGATCAACATCGTTGCCTTCGTCGCTTTGTTGTTGTTCTTTTTTGTTTCCAGTTCCACGGAAGCAGCTCTCGCACACGGAGACCGTGTGGCCAAGCTTGGATCCGGATGCTTTCCACGGGGTTTGGGAATGGCACGAGTGGCAGAGGAGGGTCCTAGAGTGGCGAGCCACGAGGAAGTTGGCTCCGTGGACCTTGTCGTCGCAGTTCCAGCACAGGCTCGCCTGGTCCGACTCGCAGTAGGTCCGAGCCGGGACCTTGCAGAGCTCGCAGTTCTTCATCTCTTCCCTCCTCCAGAAAAGGTTCGATTCGGTCTCTGTATTTTCTCTCCGCTCTCTCACCCTTTCTAGGGAATTTCCTCCCTCTACTTTCTCTCTCCTCACCGATGGATGCGTGAGAGGAAGCGAAGAGAATAGAAAAGGGCAAGTTGCATTTTTACAGTAACCAACCCTTATGTTTCTCTTAAATTACGAAAATACCTGGACTAGAACTGCATTGGAAATAAGGGTATGATCAGGAATTTAAAAGTGAAAGCGAGATGCTCGAGACGAAGGTGGGGTATCGGGCGAGAAAACAATGATTCACACCGACCCAAGGGTGTGGTGTCCCATGGTGCCAGGTGTTGGCTCCTGAGGAACAACAGGCTCCTTCGGTTTTGCTTCCTGGTTCGTGCGGCGATATTTCTCTTGGCTCGACTCAGAGTCTACATGGCAGTTAGATAGCGCAGAGATTCCGATTCGCTTACGTGGCTTGATTTGGTTCAACAACTGAAACCACGTGGGCTGCAACGATTTGAGGGCCCACCTTGAATACTTTATCTCTCTCCCCTGTTGTCGATGGCGATTTCGTGAATCATTCCACACAAGCGTTCCTGGCTGCTGGTTCGGTTCTTTCTTAACCTCCAAAATAAGAGTATTTCTATACGTCCTCTTACCCAGCACACCTGACATGTAATGTGGGGTCTGCTTCATGAGATAAACCCTAGAGAGAGAAGTTTCCACTGCTTTCTAAATAAAAACTCCAAAGCCGTCTCAATAGCTGCCTTCCTCTCTCCCTCCCTCATCTTTCTGTTTCACTGTTTTTAGTTAGCTTGTTTGCTTTGTCTGGTATTTGGAATAAGTTTGCTCGTGGATAGACTGCTGTGAAGGCGTGAAGCCGTGGGTCATGCACCTAGCCCAAGATCTCGGTAGTTTATCTCTCTCTCTCTCTCTCTCTCTCTCTCTGGTCGAAAATAGAGTTAGTGCAGCTAGGGCCACTCACTAGAAGTGATCGGAGAAAGAATAGGATGGCCTTTGGTTTCTTGGGGGGAGTGGCGATGCAGAACAACATGGAGGCTCATGTGGATGAGCATGATTCCTGGTTAAGAAACGGGAGGATGTTTCTTGGTCGGTAGGGAGGTTGCTCCCAGTCGGTTGGGTGCAACCTGGACTGGCGGCGTTTGGGGTTTGGTTCATGCAAATGCTCTGTTTTCAGAGCATAAAACTGAGGAATAAATTGTGACGCCTCCAGATTTCCATTTGAGATCGGACGGCCATCCAAAACGTCAGGATATGCAACACAAGATTACCTGCTCTCGTTCATGATATATAAGATGCAATGTTCTTAACATGCATATAGCATTATGCAATATTCGCAGCGGATAAATTTTTTTTTCTTGAGCAATACTATGCACCAAACTTATAATATCTCAAATAGTTAAATTGTAATCCAAGCATACTTAACAAAATAAACATTCATGATTTCAGTATGAGTCTTAAAAGACTGTAACCTCAAAAACATGGGAGACCAGACTCCATATTTACATTACCAAAATACACTATTGAGAAAATTTGTCGAGTAACTCGTGTAACTCGACTAACGAGGCTAGTATACTGTCAAAAAACTAACTATGGAAGCTGTAAGCTTCGCGTCGTGTCTGCGGCGTCTAGTCAACCTCCTTTAGTCTACCAATATTTGCTCCCTGCTCTGATCCTGACATATCGCCTACCATTCGGGGGAATGGTAGTTGGGACTATCATGGTGAGATTTGATTATAAATCTTAGTAAATTAACATAAAACTCCTACACAGGTTAATGATGCATGCATGATAGTAAAAACATGAATGCATAATTAAAGTCGTAAGTAAGCATATCATAACTTGACATATAGCATGCAATAACTGACATAACCTAAACTGAAACATAAACTGAACTTGACTTGACATGACATGAACTTGAACTTATAATATAACATGGGCTAGCAACATAACATGAACGTGAACTTGAAACATAACATGGACTTAAATCATAGCATGAACGTGAACATACATAACATAAACATGAACTTGAATTTAACATAAATCTGAGCATAACATGACATAAACGTGAACTTGAGACATAATGTAAACATGAACATAACATAACATGAACGTGAACTTGAACATAACATGTACGTGAATATAACATGACATGAATGTGAACTTGAAACATAACGTGAACATGAATATAACATAACATGATATGAACATGAACTTGAAACTTAACATGAACATGAACAAAACATGTACGTGAATATAACATAACATAACATGAACTTGATCTAAAACTTAGTCTTATCTCATAGGGTCACCATGATTGCTTATTCTTATCTCATGGGGTCACCATGATTACTTATTTTTAACTTCTTGACATAAACTTGGACTCTTGTTCAATTGACTTAATTAATAACGTGACCATATGGGTGCTACACGGGTCTCTTTGAGCCGTGTGGCCCTGCCGATTACCGTGTCACAATACATGTATCTACATCAGCTGTGAGTGCGTTAATACGTACTCTACAGTTGTTGTGGCCTCACGTATTCTACATGTCACAATTGCTGTGTCTCACGTAGTGTATGCTCCACAATTGTTGTGGCCCCATACTTCATGCTCCACAGTTGTTGTTGCCCCATGAATTGTTTGTGCCATACTTACTGTGAACACACGTAAAATAAAATATGGCTTCATTGGCGTTAGTGCCTGGCGCGCTCCGGTGACCAACTAGTTAGGCCCCATTCGCAACCTGTTGACTGTACTTCGCCAACCCAAGAAATTTCACACCTATTTAGACACTCCAGTGTGAACAAATGAGTTTCACTAGGGTATTACCCCATCCTAGCACTTAGGGTCGTAATTGACATGAATAACTTAACATAAACGTGATCTGAAATTTGACTTAACATAAACTTGATCTGACTTTTTTACTTAACATGACATACTTGCAATGGTGAATATTACATGATATGACAACATGTAACATATGACATACTTAGCATGGCATACTTATAACATATAGCAATATATGACAGAATAGATTGTGTAACAGATAAATATTCATGACAGGATAAGTCATGCATAACATATAAACATGTAATGACGTGGCATGGCATGACATATATGATAACATACATATATAAATTGTAGTTCTCTTACCCATCATACGTACACAGTAAACTGATAGTAAGTTAGAAGCTAACTTATTTCGATCGTCGCGTTCTACGAGAATAAAGCATGAAACATGAGGAACTGTAAGAGAATATTCTAAAAGTTAGAAATTTAATTACTAACAATTAGAAACATGAAAACAAGCTAACTTAGAGTAAAATTACCATTTTACCCTTTACATGTGGGAAAATGATCATTTTATCCATAACTTAAGGATTTTACATCCTAACTCCAAAAAATTTCAAAATGTACATTCCTCATGCAAATTTTGTCTTAAACTCAAATATCAACTTAGAAAAATTTAAAACAAAACAAAATTATGAAAAACACACTATGGCCGAAACATCCATAGGCCATTTCTCTTGATTTTTGTTGCAATTCCTTCCATCTTCAAAACTCATGCTTAAACCAAAATTTTGCAACAAAGATCTTCCTATTCTAAGTTTACAACTATACTTAAAACATACATTTAGAAAAAGCTAATAATCAACACCAAATTTTTTGTAAAAAGATCCAAACACTTAATCACAAGCTTTGACCCTAAATCAAAACATCTCCAAGAATTCCAAAAATCAAATCTTACTTCTAACATATTCATAACATAATTCTAAGATCAAACATGCTTTAAATCATTAAACTAAAGTCACCAAAATCACAAAATAACACTTGGAGTTTTTGGTTTTACACTTAGTCAAAAAACAGAAACGTTTTCCTCAACTAGCTTTGATAAATCTCTTGATTAATGGCTTAAGAATGTGAGATCTTCGAAATAAAGCATCACATGGTTTAAGACTGTAACTTAAATAGGATCTAACCATCAAACTTAAAATCACATGGCTAAAAATCAACAAAGCATGGATCTAATCCAAAAACATCAAATCTTAGGCCTAACCGAAATCCTCTTGCATAGAAAAATGATATTTTTGAAACTAATATTAAATATCTTCAAAATAACATCCTAACATGAAAATAAGAGACTTAGGATCATCATATAAAAATATAAAAGCCTTTAGAGTAAGATCAAATCTCGAAATATTCAAACTTTCTCCAAATAAAAACTGTTTTGCCACTTCCAGTTTTCAAGTTTCTAGATCTAAGAAAATCTATCATCAAAACCTTTAGTCATGCAACAAAACCTCAATGAACACTCTTAAACACATGCTAACAACACTCTATAAAATTTTTGGACCAAGATATGTCCATTAGCTTGGTCAAAAACTCCAAAACATAACATACTCTCCAGATTCAAGCCCAGAATGACCTTTCCATGGTTAAAAATAGTTTTGACTAACTAAATGACCATGGAATGATACGAATAATATATCTAAGAAAACTATACTTAAAGAGGAACAACTTTTATGAAAGAGTCATCGTGTGAAAATATTTACAAAGGGTCGAAAATCTCCACTCAAAACGACCTAGAGATATACTCGAGAGAGCTCTTTTGGATTTCTCTCTAAGAACGGGGTGAAGAAGTGATTAAAGGGAAAGAAGTTTGTCTTGCATGACTCTATACTTATGTAGGGGGAAGATATGGGCTTGAAATACGCTTAATTGGAGGTGGCTATGTGACATAAAGTGGAGAATAGTGAAGGGAGATGACAGCCTGCAGAAGCTATGAGGTATGGAGGTTGATGGGGGTGGGTTTCTTAATCTCATCAAGGCACTATTGGGTGCAGCCAAGGGCAGGGGATGGTCTGCCATGTGGGGGAGGAAACTTCTCCAGGAAGCCTTGCCAAGGTGGCCAAATTCGTAGGCCTTGGTGGGTCTCAACCAAGTGGGCTTCAATTTGGGGTTTAAAGGGGGTTTGGTTAGGGTTTGAGATGCTATCAAGCTCAAATCCAATTTTTCTTGGCCTAATCAAAATTTCAAAGTTTAAAAGGTTGGATAATGATGTTATAACAATAATTTGAGAAATTAATAGCATATGTAAGTGATTTAATCAAGTGATTAAACACAATGCTAGAAATTGGATCAAAAAGGGTTTGAAGGCCAACTTTAGGGTTTGAGGAAATCGTTTAGGGTTTCGGTTGCAACCAAGTATTTGGGGTTTCAAATGGATTCCAACCATTTAGGGTTTCACTAGGTTTGAAACCCTCTTTGATCTGGCTTAATTTGGTTGATAAGATGAAAATGGTTTTGCTTAGGTGGCATGATCTCACACCTTGATTTCCTTCACAAATCCATCTAATGGTTCCTCTTTGTGCCAAGTGTCTAATACTATTCACTATGTATGGCTAAGATCTTGCCAAGTGTCCAAATAAAACTTCTCTAACCTAATTTGGACATTCCACACTGTGATTTTGAAAACACTGCATTTAGTACGCTTATTGAAGTTACTATTCACTCCAAAAAAAAGCGTAATAAACTTAGTAATGAAAAATCCTAAATATTCATATTAACCTATAGTGAAAATCATTTTCCAAAACTTAACCCCGAAGTGCCCCTATAAATAAATTCACAGTTTCGAACAGCCGTTTTATCCGAAATTATGAAAATGAGTTATTGCGCTATAAAATCCTAAATATTCAATTGAGTCTAGTGGTATAGATTATAACATATTCTGACACTTCTAACTACCTCAAACAATTAAAAATCGCATTTCTGGCACCATAGTGAGTGATAACACTAATTATGTTGATAGACTAAAACCTTTGCGATTAGCCGATTCGTAAAAACTTACGGAGTTTTCACGAGGTTCCTCAAGTCTATAGAAATTCTACTATTGAATTTCTAGGGGGTTGTTACATAAATCCTCTTGCAGATGTGGCTGAACTGCCCAGTAGACAGCAACTCCACGGTGGACGTTACCAAAAGGTAACGATGGCCTCTGGAGTGGTGGTACGTGGTGCAAGTAAGGGGGGATCATGTGAGCGGGAGATGTGCTGAAACGTGGACTCGCGGATGTGCAGAAGCCTGTGCTCGTGCCAAAACGCAACCCCAGTGGACTTCTTGCCGAAGCCAGTGCTCCTGCATTGGTGGACTCGTTGAGGAAAGGGAGGCGGTAGCATAAAGATTATGATGAAACCCTAAGAGCCCTCACTTGCAATCAGACTTGGTCCACGTGTTTTTGTTGTTTAATGGGCCCATGCGTTTAGACTGGGCCCATATGTTTTGATTTAGATTGGGCCATGTGTTTTGTATTTTTTTAGGTACTTTGTTTTTGTTTTACTTTATAAATAAAAAGAAATAGGCTATTGGACTTGATGTCCATAGTAGTAGATTCTCACTCCTCCTTTGGAGGAAGGTGGGTGATTGTCTCACTCCTCCATTGGAGGAAGGTGGGTGATTGTATTCCTCCTCCTTGGGAGGACGGAGCGTGTTAGTACCTCTATTTTTTCGGAAGAGAGATCATTCAGTTTCGTTTTTTAATAGAGCGCTTTTTTTATTGACTGTTGTCACGAGAGAGTTTATAGAAGTTAAGACAATGTTCGCCATAAAGAAATTTATGGGCGGGGGAGTCCCTAACAGATGAGTAGTTTGACTGGTAATTTGGATTTTTTCCTGTATTGATTAGTCACAGTTGTAACTTCGGTTTCATTAAATGAAATGAAGTCTATTTAAAAAAAAAAAGAAATAATGTCGAATATCTTTTTATTTTATTATTTATATTTTTTGTTACTAGAACGTGCGTTGTGGTTTTATTTGGCAAATGTTCTCCATCCCCCATTTGAAATCATCTCCCGCCCCTGCCTCTCAACATCTTCTCCAGCCCACCCCCTTCCGGCACATGCTAGCATCCTTCATATGTGCTCCGCCATGTCGACTTACTCCTCTGTGTTCTCTTTGAACCGCCAAAGAAAGCTTCGTCGTCGCCGATGATCTATTCAGAGCATTCTTGTGAGGGAAAAAGGGCCCCAAACCTAAAGATTCAACCCATAATCTCCCGGTAACCCCAAACCAAAGTGAATGAGGAAATCAGTTGCAGCCCAGGGTAGGGGCCCGACTAACGGTACGTATGGGGGCCTGGAAGAGGAAGGACGTGGCCTACCCTAGTAACTCTCTCTGTCTCACAAAAGGGTCCCCAAGTCATGGCCAGTAGCCAATCAAGAGGCCCATTATGAGCCTGGACCACCCTAGGCCACATCAGGAAGTTAGGACCTGACAGAAGGTACATGGACAAGAGACCGGGAGTATGCTGGCAACTAGACATGCCTAGTCATGGGCAACCCAACCAGAGACACGTCGCATTTCAAGCGTGTCAGGAGATATGAACACGCGACTGCGCATCTCTAGGACGACACAACCTTAGCATGGCACTGTACCGTAGCAGTAGAGGTGTGGCAGGTATGACTCGGGTACGACCTGGCACCCCATGATCTCTCTTAATAACAGATCCCAGGCTAGGTATAAATACCCCGACCCCATCTACGAGAAGGGGTGGATTCTCTTTTCACTTCAATACTTCATTCACTTGAGAACTTTTGATTGACTTTAATATCGAAAGATTCACGGGCTCCACTGGAGTCCACTCTTTACTCTTTTTGCAGTCCCTCACTTGTGGGTCCCGTGGAACTACTCGAATCGCAGAACATGACAACAACAATGGTGTCATCTGTGGGATCTTTTCCTTTTCCCTTATAGCGTGTACTTCGCATGCCAGCAGCGACACGGTCCCAAGTTGCTTGGAGAGAAAAGAGTAGGAGCAACGTGATGCAGGCAAGGTTGGCAGAGATGGAGGAGACAATATGGAAGCTCATCGAGGAGATGGGAACACTACGCCAAGAGAATGTAGCCCTCTGGCAAACTAACGAGGAGCTAGTGGGGGGAGACGAATCTAGCGGTAATGATTACGCCCAAAGAATAATGCAGTAGCTTAGCACAAATTTTGGGTGTCAATTCCACAGAGAGACAAATTAAAAGAATAGCAGAAGGAACAAAGAAGCTAAAAATTTAAGCAAACAAAAATCAAAGTTGCAATGTAAGATAAATCATTTCTGAAAAGAAATGAATTGAAGAGCCAAAATGTAATAATGAAAATGTTTGACCAGAATTAATAGCAATGAAGTATCGAGAATCCCTTACTTGAACTTGATAATTCTATCTATATTAGATTCATTGGATACTCAATTGGAGATCGTAGCACTAGACTCTCTAATAAGAAAATATATCTTTATAACCAATTTGTTCAATGTAATTCTTGAAAACCACTATTCTTTTGAAAGCATGGATTGCTATCCTATTAGATATAGATTCAAAGATGAAAATATACTTAATAGCAATACTATAGCAGAGAATCACACCAATAAGATCAACAACCAGATCATAAACACCTCAATAATCCTATAGAGGAAGCAAGACTGAATCTATGAATAGTATTGGTTGTAAAATTATCCAAATGCAAGGAAGACTAATAAGAGATGATAAACAAGAATTGTATCAACAAGAAAGTTTATTACATGAATCTAATAGAATTGAAATCATCATCTTTCAAGCAAGTTCATCCATAGCCTCACCAAGGAATTAGCTCCCCATTCGAAAGAAGAAGAATTCTTTTTCTGGAAGATGAGTTTCTTTAAATCCTAGCAACCTCTCTCCCCAAAAACCAGAAGGACCACTTTTTTTCTGCCTTTGGCTATCTATTTTCCTCCCTTTTCATGAGCTATCCCTAATATGGTAAGAAAATCGCGTGCAAACTCGGTAGGTAATACTCTAGATTTCTAGGTGCATATTGCGGGCCTTTTTCGTTTAGTAAATGGTAAAATTAGAAAATGTACATTCAGAACAAATGTATCCCATTGAGTTAGCTTTCTAACACATCTTGAATCGCCTTAATTGAATATTAGTAGTGGAAGATATGACTATAATACTAACAGATACTTAGAGAGGCTGTAGATTCTGAATATTTTTCATTAATTGCTCTTTCCTTCGTTGTTTATGACTAGAATTTCTTTGACTTTGGATGTATGAAATTCTCTTTTGATTGTTCTTTTCTTCCTTATTAGCAAGATTTCAGCTCAATCATTTTTAAATTCATTCCTGGAATAAAATCATTAGACACTAAATCAAGACTTGGGTATTATGAAATTAAAGTTTAATTTGGAAAAACATAATCAAAATGCCTAAATAATACCTATAATCTAGCAATTAAACTCGTAAAAGTAATGTTCAGAGTACACTTTCGTTCACTCATCAGGTAACGAACACATCGATTTGAGGCACAACCAGGCGAGTGCAGCAGCGGACGAGGAAAGGGGCTGGATGCACCTCGAGCTACGAGAATTGAGTGACAAGTATGCGAAAATAGCCGAACAGGTAAATGCGCCCTCCACCGTCGACCAGTTGCTCAGCAGCACGAACCTACCCTATAATGCCGGGGTCATGGTGGTGCCCTTATTGCCAAAGTTTAAAGTCGCCTAGATGCAGCTATATGACAAGACCAAAGATCCCCTGGAGCACCTAGACACGTTCAAGGCCCACATGACCCTACACGGCTTCCTCGAGGAAGTGGCCTGCCGAGTCTTTCCACTAACCCTGAAGGGGGGAGCCCGAACCTGGTTTGGATCCCTGTTGTCTAAGACCATAGGGAGCTTTGACAAGCTGGCGTAACTATTCATGACACAGTTCCTAGTGAGCCAGAAGAGGAGACTACTGGCCGCGAATCTCCTAACAGTGAAGCAGTGAGACAATGAGCGCCTGAAGTCGTATCTCGCCCGCTTCAATCGAGAGCAAATAACTATCGACAATCAAGACGATAAGATCACCTTGGCTCTTAGGTGGAATCTAGACCAGGAACCCCTTCATGACGGAAATAGCCCAGCATCACCCTGAGAGAATTTATGGACTGGGCGGGCAGATTCATTAATGTGGAGGACACATGGAAGGCTTTGACTACCCCTACAATGATCTAAGATAGAACAGGCAGACCTCAGGGTGGCCAAGCTAAAGGGGAACTGTGGGTGCGAAGGAGGAAAGAAAGAAACCGCTGAATCAAGGAGGAAGGGAGAAGCCTCCGTGCAGCAGTGGAGCAGCCTCCGAGCACACTCTAGCCTAGCGGTAAAAGGAGAGAAGGAATTGAGCCCGCAAAGGAACTCGGGATGAGAAACAAGGGGACATCAGTATTACAACTACCACATGCTGATTGACACAGTGCTGAAGATTGCTATGCCCTGAGGAGAAAGAGAGAAGGATTTGCAGAGCCAGGGACACCAGTCCAAGGACTGCCGAGAACAATATTAGGATGCTCGGTGGGGGACCAGCCCAAGGGAATGTGTGACCAGGAAAGAGACCCGGAGGAGCCCCTAAAGGGCAGAAGGGCCCATTGGGTAAATTTTCATGATCGTAGGAGGATATGCGAGGGGAAGGACCATCTCACCGACTCAAACAGCACGGTATGAGGAGGTGTTCACGATGGGTAGGGTCCCACCCAGGACCCAACGGTTAGCCAAGGGGGTCACCATAAGCTTTAGCAAGAAGGATGAAGAGGGGATCCTCCACCTACACGACGACGCGCTTGTGGTTACAACTCAAGTAGCGAACTTCATGATCCGGTGAATCCTAGTGGACAATGAAAGCTCAACGGACATCCTATTATGGGAGGCCTTCATCAGAACGGGGATCAGCCCCGATAGGTTACGTCTAGCCCCCGTACCACTCAAAGGCTTCACAGGCGACGTGGTGAAACTGATAGGGGTCATCACCTTGTCAATCCTGGCCAGGAAGGCTCCAAGGACCATGGCAACCATGCCAGGCTTTCTGGTGGTCAAGGCTTCTTTCTCGTACAATGCGATAGTCAGACGCCCCACCTTAAACAGTCTGAGGGCTGTGACCTTCACGTATCACCTCAAGATGAAATTTTTCCCCAGCTTGGGAATGAGGGAGATCTGCAGCGAATAGGTCCTAGCTCGGGAATGCTATGCACGTGAGTTGAGACACTAGGTGAAGGTAATCGTGAGTGCTGAAAGGGTAGGGAAGGAGGCTGAGCCACCTTTGCCCCCATCCCTCCGCCCCCCTCCGCCCCCCTCCCTCCCGGCGACCTAGCTGAATGGGATGAGGAAGTTTGAGATGAAGGGGCCCTGCGACAAGCCGAGCTGAATGAACCTTTGGAACATCGACAACCAAAGACCAGAGTGGGCTGTCCTGCTTGGGACCAAGCTGGCCCCTGAGTTGAGGCAACCATTGAAACGCCTCCTTATTGAACACCAAGATGACTTCACTTGGAGCCACAAGGAGATGCCTGGGATAGACAATTTGATCATTGAACATTGGCTATGTGTCAACCTCGTTGCTTGAAAAGTCAAGCAGAAATGATGAAACTTTTGTGCAGAGAAGTATGCTATGTTTGCCAATGAGGTGGATCGTTTTTTGCCAATGAGGTACACTACCTGGAGTGGCTCTTCAATGTGGTTTTGGTAAAAAAGGCTAGCGGGAAGTGGTGGATATGTGTTGACTTCACCGATCTGAATAAAGTTTGCCCGAAGGACAACTTCCCTCTGCCTCGCATCAACCTGATTTTGGACTTGACGTTGGGGCACCCTCTCTTTAGTTTCATGGACACCTACTCTGGATACAATCTGATAAAAATGAACTCAGTTGACGAAGAAAAGAAGGCCTTCATCACTGTTTGAGAGCTGTATTGCTACAAAGCCATGTTTTAGCAATTGAATGTTCAAACAATAGATCAGTCAAAACATGAAGGTGTATGTGGATGACCTGCTGGTAAATAGCAAGAAGGTTGAGTTGCACTTGACAAACCTCCAAGAGGCCTCCTCAGTTCTTCAATGGTACTAGATGAAACTCAACTTGACGAAGTGAACGTTTAGGGTGGGGTCTAGAAAGTTCTTGGGGTTCATGGTATCTGAGAGAGGTATCGAGACTAACCCTGCAAACGTTGAAGCAATAATAGGGATGCTTTCCCCCCGCAACCTCCATGAGATCTAGGGGCTAGCTAGTAGGGTGGCAGCCCTTAATTGCTTCATCGCTCGATCGACCGACCGATGCCTCCCTTTCTTCAAAGTCTTGAAGAAGGCCCAGGAGTGGGACGAGGGGTGCGAAGAAGCCTTCTCTGACCTAAAGAAGTACTTGACTTGCCCTTAGCTAGACAAAGCTAGGGAGGACCTAACTGTGTATTTGGCCGTGCCCGCACACGTGGTCTCGGAAGTACTGCTCAGGCCTTCTGTGGAGCTAAGGCCCAGTACCCACAAATGGAAATGCTGGTGTTCACACTGGTGGTCGTGGCAAAAAGGCTAAGGCCCTACTTCCAAGCTCACCCGCTGAAGGTATTGACAGACTTGCCCCTCAAGAAGATCCTTCAAAAGCTAGATACCTTTGATCAGCTCGCTAAGTGGGCAATCAAACTCAGAGAGTTTGACATTGAAAATCGCTCCCGTGTTGTGATCAAAGTTTAGGTGCTGGCAGATTTCATCACGGAATTCACCAATTTCCCAGAGGAAACGCCGGTGGCACCCCTGGGATAGCCCTAATAGGTCTACGAAGATGGCTCGTCCTGCTGGGTTATTGTGGGTGTAGGGTTGCACATTGTAACAGAGTAGGGCAAGGAGCACAGTTAGGCTAAGTTTGCCTTAAAAACAACCAACAACGAAGCCGAATATGAGGCGCTCTTAGCAGGAATGGCGGTAGTACGATTGCTGGGAGCTGAAGAGGCTGAAGTAATGATTCCCCGGTAGTCGTCAGCCAAGTGTCTCACATTTTGCTGCAAAAGTGAAAAGACTGAAAAAATACCTTCAACTCATCTAGAACTAATGCAACCACTTTCATTACTTCCAGATCTAAAAGATCCCAAAAGGGGAGAACCAAAAGGTCAATTGATTGGCAAGAGTTGCTCCGGGATAAGAAGAACTCCCACTCCTGAAACAAACTGTGATCAAAGCAATTGATACCCCTTCAATCAGAGTGGAGCAACTAGCCGTCATCCTGACATTCCCAGAATGGGCGGCGGACATCAAGTACATCCTACAGTAGGGTAAACTACCCAGCAACGCTGAAGAGGCATGAAAGGTCAGGAACAAAGCAGCTTGATTCACCATACTAGAGGGGCTCCTATACAATTACTACGCTTGTCATTGGAGGAAGCGTAGTAACACAGGCCGGTACTGCACTGGCCCCCAAAGGAATTAACGTCGATAACTTCTGTGACGCCCCCAAATTCCGCTTGGGATTGAACGGACATTTGAAGCGTCGAGACATGCAACACAAGGTTACCTGCCCCCGTTCATGACATATAAGATGCAATGTTCCTAACATGCATCTAACATTATGCAATATTCGCAGCGGATAATCTTTTTCTTTAGCAATACTATGCACCAACTAAATATATCCCAAATACTTGAAACATAATTCATACATAAAGGCATACTAAAAAGCCGTGATCACCACACTAGTCTAAAATGGTTGTGATCAAAAGAATACTTGAGATACAACTCCAAAAGTACAAGTATTAACCTAAGTTAAATACTATACCATCATCAACATCGCACCGTGGCCTAGTCGACCGTATTCAGTTGGTCAGATTCCAATTCTCCTTTGGGTCCTGTAACAAGATCTACCATTCGGGGGGAATGGTAGTTGGGACTACCACAGTGAGATTTGATTACAAATCTCAGTAAGTTAACATAAAACTTATACACAGGTTAAAAATGCATGCATGGCAGTAAAAGCATAAATGCATAATTATAGTCATACATAAACATAGTATAACTTGACATATAGCATGACTTAACCAGAACTTAAGCGTGAACTGAACTTGACTTAACATGGCATGAACTTAAGCTTAAAACATAACATGAACAATCAACATAACATGAACGTGAAACATAACATGGACATGAACATAACATAACATGAACGTGAGCTTGAACGTATCATAAACGTGAACATAACATGATGTGAACATGAACTTGGAACATAACATGAACATGAACATAACATGTACGTGAGCATAACATAACATGAACTTGATCTGAAACTTGACTTAACATAAACTTGGAATCTTATTTAATTGTCTTGATTAATAACGTGCATTAATACGTACTCCACAGTTGTTGTGGCCCCACGTATTCAAGTAACATAAAACATAATACGTACTCCACAGTTGTTGTGGCCCCACGTATTCTACATGTCACAATTGCTGTGTCTCATGTAGTGTATGCTCCACAGTTGTTGTGGCCCCATACTTCATGCTCCACAGTTGTTGTGGCCCCATGAATTCACATAACATAAAATATAATACGTACTCCACAGTTGTTGTGGCCCCACGTATTCTACATGTCACAATTGCTGTGTCTCATGTAGTGTATGCTCCACAGTTGTTGTGGCCCCATACTTCATGTAACATAAAATATAATACGTACTCCACAGTTGTTGTGGCCCCACGCATTATAAGTAACATAAATATAATACGTACTCCACAGTTGTTGTGGCCCCACGCATTATAAGTAACATAACATAAATATAATACGTACTCCACAGTTGTTGTGGCCCCACGCATTATAAGTAACATAAATATAATACGTACTCCACAGTTGTTGTGGCCCCACGCATTATAAGTAACATAACATAAGATATAATACGTACTCCACAGTTGTTGTGGCCCCACGCATTATAAATAACATAACATAAATATAATACGTACTCCACAGTTGTTGTGGCCCCACGCATTATAAGTAACATAACATAAATATAATACGTACTCCACAGTTGTTGTGGCCCCACGCATTATAAGTAACATAAATATAATACGTACTCCACAGTTGTTGTGGCCCCACGCATTATAAGTAACATAACATAAGATATAATACGTACTCCACAGTTGTTGTGGCCCCACGCATTATAAATAACATAACATAAATATAATACGTACTCCACAGTTGTTGTGGCCCCACGCATTATAAGTAACATAACATAAATATAATACGTACTCCACAGTTGTTGTGGCCCCACGCATTATAAGTAACATAAATATAATACGTACTCCACAGTTGTTGTGGCCCCACGCATTATAAGTAACATAACATAAGATATAATACGTACTCCACAGTTGTTGTGGCCCCACGCATTATAAATAACATAACATAAATATAATACGTACTCCACAGTTGTTGTGGCCCCACGCATTATAAGTAACATAACATAAATATAATACGTACTCCACAGTTGTTGTGGCCCCACGCATTATAAGTAACATAAATATAATACGTACTCCACAGTTGTTGTGGCCCCACGCATTATAAGTAACATAACATAAAATATAATACGTACTCCACAGTTGTTGTGGCCCCACGCATTATAAATAACATAACATAAATATAATACGTACTCCACAGTTGTTGTGGCCCCACGCATTATAAGTAACATAAATATAATACGTACTCCACAGTTGTTGTGGCCCCACGCATTATAAGTAACATAAAATATAATACGTACTCCACAGTTGTTGTGGCCCCACGCATTATAAATAACATAAAATATAATACGTACTCCACAGTTGTTGTGGCCCCACGCATTATAAATAACATAAATATAATACGTACTCCACAGTTGTTGTGGCCCCACGCATTATTATAACATAACATGTCTTATCTTTCTTAATGCATGTGATATTATTTAATATCATATACTTTTCTAACATGGCGTATACTTGTAAATGGCATAATATGATTTAATCATAAACATTTCATGGCATACATGTATCATATGGCATACTTAACATGGCATACTTATAACATACATCATTGTATGACAGAAAAGATTATATAACAGATAATTATTCATGAGAGATTAAATCATACGTAACAGATAAACATGTAATGACATAGCATGACATGGCATATACGATAACATACATACATAAATTGTAGTTCTCTTACCCATCACACATACACAATAAACTGATAGTAAGTTAGAGGCTAACTTACCTCGATCGTCGCGTTCTATGAGAATAGAGCGCGAGACACGAGGAACTGCACAACAGCTGGAAGAGGAACACTCAAGTCCTTAAGATTTTCACTTCTGAACTCAATTGCCATATTGTAAGCACTTGCAACACCACGGCCAACTTGAGGTTTCACTATACTCGGAAGAGATAAATTGACTTCAGAAAGCCTTTGCACTAAAACAAGTTCATTAAAATTATCAATAACAACCAAACAAACAACTCATTTCTCAATCCATATACTCTTAGCCATAGTCAACCACAAGATGACACCAGTCATCCCGGACTATAATCCATATCATCACTGCTTCGGGACACTGTCATACAGTTTCCCAACATTACACCATACGCTCCACACTTCTCTGCTACGCCATTCAACCCTTCGTGACACGCCATCCGGTGTATCACGACTTAGTACAGAGTACACTCACGTGAACTCTCTTCCATTCACACTACAAAACCCATCACTGCGATACACGTCTCACGGTGCATCGCTACGCGACACGGAGTACGCGCTACGCGTACTTCCTTCGCTACAACACTCATCAACACGATGCACATCACACGATGCATCGCCATACCACACGGAGTACACTACATGCGTACTCCCTTCCTTCTACGACCCACATCACTACAGCGCACGTCGCGCGGCGCGTCGCTGCATTACACAGAATACGCTACACGCGTATTCTCTTCACACAACCCGCCGTATCACATCTACGGCATCCATCTCACGCCTATACTTCACAGCACAGTCCACAAAACTACAAAATCAAGCCTAACACTTCACAACCACACTTCGTTTCACAACTACGCAGCGAACTCCACAAACACTAACTACACAGTCTACAGCCAACCAAATCAACTATGTTAAACATAAATAACTAAAGATAGAGGGTTATACCATCGACGGGATAACCCGTGCGTCGCTCGCTGCTCGTCACGAACATGCGTCGGAGGAGCATACGTGGCGGTACGGTGTCTGTCCACCACATAAAGTGGTAGTTTGGGCTTGAGAAAGGCTAGGCGTGGTCTTGGAAGACTCACGGTCGCCTTGTGATGGTCAAAGGTGGCGGAGCACGGCGGCATCACGCCGTGAACAGTAACTCCGAACGGTGAGCGGAGGAGACGCGAGGTAGCGAAAAGCCATAGAACTTCATGGAAAGCTAGGGAAAGGTAGAGGAACATGTGGTGGAGCTGTGGTGGCGAGGTGGTGGTCGGACGGTGGCTAACGGCGGCAGATCGGCCGTTTGAAACCATTTTTGGCCTTGGAGAGTGCGGGAGAGTGTGAGCTCTACGAAGCTCCGTTGGCCATGAAATTTCTTGGAGAGGTTCATGAGGATGAGAGGAACAAGATGGTGGTGGTGAAACACCACGGGTGGCCGTGTACGGCGGCGCACGGTGGTGCAACCGAACGGGTGTTTTGAGAAACCCATATGAGAAAGAGTGAGAGTTAGGGAAAAAGAAAGACATGGGGAGGAAGCCCTTGATGTGGTGAATCCAATGGTGGTGCTTGGTGGCTGATTTGGCCGTGTATGGTGGTCCAAAATGGTGAAAAAGCCTTAAAGACCCATTTGTTTGGAGGCGAGAGTGGTGGCTAACGGTGGCTCGGATGGAGGTGAAACTTGGTGGGGATGTTCACCGGTGAGAGGGGAAGAAATCTGGGTGGGTGGTGTAGGCCACGCCGCCGGCGAGCGGCGGTTCTGGGCGGAGAAAGAAATCGGCAACAGGGGAGAAAACAGGGCAGGGGCAGCAACTTCCGGGGGCTCGTGGCGGCTAACGGCTGGTCCGATGGCTCTGAAAATTGGTGGGGATGAACTTTGGTGGGATGGGAAGAGAATGGCGGGGGTGGTGTACGACACCTCCACCGGACGGCGGAGAAACGGGCGGTCAAAGGGGCGGCGACGGTAAGGAGAAATGGGGAAGGGAAGAGCATGGGGAGAGAGAGAAAGAGAGGAAAGAGAGAGAAGAAAAAGGAAAAAGGAAAAAGTGAAGGGAAAAGGGTAGGGGCCTAGGTAATTAACTTCAATCCTACGTTTCGGGATCCTCAAATAAACCAACGATGAGTTAAAACACTGATTTGAAAACGCGTAAGTGTTTTATTTTAAATAAAACATTTAAATAAAACACTACGAGTAATTAAGGTAGAATATCATTTTATAAACTAAAGTTTATAAAATAATATTTCCTCATCATTATTTAAAATGATAAAGTACCGTTAATTAATCGAAGAGGATAAAATCATTTAAATTAATAAAACACTTAATTACAACACTGAGAGGAATTAAGATAGAATATTATTTTATAAACTAAAGTTTATAAAATAATATTTCTTCATCATTATTAAAATGATAAAGTATCTTTAATCACTCAAAGAGGATAAAACCATTTAATTTAAATAAGAGTTTTCAACGTAAAAATAAACCTCTTAATATCTTAAAACAACTAAAATATTTAATCTAAGTAATTATCCACAATTATAATATTTTCAGAGCTCATTAAATTATTATAATTGTGCTACTTTAAAAAAAAACAAGCTTATCTAATACTTTGAAATTCGGTGGATAAGATCCGGAATACGCCATCGAGGTACAACGCTTAGGATAATTCTGTTCATGATTTTACAGTTGTCGGTGAAGAACAGATTACGTGTTTTACGAGAAAAGATAAATTATGCACGTGATTTCGGGTGAGGGTAGAGACGAGAGAGATAGTGATTGCTGTCGGGAATGAATCCAAAACTGATTGCCATGCTGTCAAAATGTGCGAAAAAGAAAGAGAAGGGTGAGGAGATAAGATTAAATTTTAGCGGGCTGTTACAACTTTCCTATGGCCTTTTGCATAATGGGGCGAGGACCTGATCGACCCATTCCCAATGGCCAAAGGAGGGGTCAAGTTCGTAATGGTGGCAATTGACTACTTCACTAAGTGGGTTGAAGCGGAGGCCCTAGCAAGCATCACCTCTCAAGCCATCATGAAGTTCCTTTGGAGGTCGGTAGTCTACAAATTTGGCATACCTCAAGCCTTCGTGTTAGATAATGGAAAGTAGTTTGATTGTTTGCACGATCGGGACTGGTGCACGGAGCTCAGGAGCAAGGTAAAATACTCGTCGTCAGGACACCCACAAGCCAACCGTCAAGCCAAGGCAACCAACAAAACTCTTATCTTCACCCTTAAGAAGAAGCTAGGGACGCACAAGGGAGCATGGGCTGAGGATTTTCCAATCGTTTTGTTGGCACATTGAACGACTATTTAAACCCCCACTAGAGAAATGCCCTTTGCCCTCGCTTACGGGAGTGAAGCGGTAATCCCTGTCGAAGTTGGGATGCAAACGTTCCGCGTACAACACTTCAATCTAGCCATGAATAGTGAGAGGGTGGCAGAAGAGTTGGACCTCCTAGAAAAATGGAGAGAAGTGGTGGCCATACAAACAACGAGCAATAGGCAGAAGGCGTAGCAGTATTTAAACAAGCGGGTAAGGCCAAACTCCTTCAGAGTGGGACACCTGGTGTTGAAGCAAACATGGGTCATGACCCAGGAGGAAGGAAAATTGAGGCCACGATGGGAAGGGCTATACGTGGTGACTTAGGCCGCATCAAGACCAGCGAGGGTAGGGAGTAAAAACTTGTACGCTAAAGCGAATTTTATGAATAAAAATCTGCCAAAGTTTGTCTCAAACCCCTTTGTCACCTCGGGCTTGGAAACACGGCCGAGTCCCTTGACTCGTTGTGCGGTAAGGACAAGTCTCTGAGAGTAGCTGACTCATCGTCTGACAAAGACGAGTCCCTAGACTCACAACGAAGTCAAGTCCCTTGACTCGCAACGAAGTCAAGTCCCGTAGGACCAAGTCTCTGAGACTAGTCGACCCCTATCCACCAAAGATGAGCCCTAGACTCGCTGCGGGGTAAGGCCATGTCTTCGAGACTGGCCGACCCCTCGTCCAACAAAGACGAGTCCCTTGACTCGCAATGAAGTCGATTCCTTTGACCCACTGCGGGGCAAGGCCAAGTCTCCAAAACTAGCCGAGGGGTCCAGCAAAGATGAGTCCCTAGACTCGCAACGAGGTCGAGTCCCTTGACTCACTGTGGGGTAAGGCCAAGTCTCAAAGACTAGTCGACTCCCCATCCAGCAAAGACAAGACTAGCCAACCCAAGACTTGCTTCGGAATCAAGCCCAAGACCCGATGTTGGGGAAAGGCCTGGTAGAGTCCATCAAGAAGATGTAAGGGAACCTGTCTCACTCCCAAAGTGCAAGGAACAGAAAGTATAAAAGAGGAAATGCATATGTAAAGGAAAACACTTTCATTAATCATGCACACAATGAAGTCATGCACAAAGACGAGTCCTAAGACTCATAGCAAAATCAAGTCCCTTGACTCCCCGTCTAGCAAAGACGAGTCCCTAAACTCGCAACGAAGTCGAGTCTCTAGACTCACAATGAAGTTGAGTCCTTTGCTGCAGGGTAAGGCCAAGTCTCCAATACTAGCCGACCCCCCATCCAGCAAAGACTAGTCCCTAGAATCGCAACGAACTCGAGTTCCTTGACTCGCTATGGGATAAGGCCATGTCTCCGAGTCTAGCCAACCCCCTGTCCAGCAAAGATGAGACTAGCCAACCCAAGACTCGCCTCAGAATCAAGTATCAAGACCCGATGTTGGGGAAAGGCCTGGTCGAGTCCATTAGGGAGATGTGACGGAACCCACCCCACTCCCAAAGTGCAAGGAACATAAAGTATAGAAAATTTCTACTTGCAACCGGGCTGGGAAACCCCATGCAACTGGGCACTCCTTTTGATGAAATCCTTTAAGCAACTCTTTCTCTCAGATGACTCTTTCTCTTTCAAACCCTCTAATAATCTCTCTCTCTCTCTCTCTCTCTCTCTCTCTCTCTAACCATATACAATAAAGAGATTGAACTTTCCTGGAAAGTGCAGAAAATAGAATTCAAAAAGGGGCAAAAGAAAAATACGAGAAGAAAAATAACAGTTTTGCATGCAGGATTCATGAGCATGGTAAGAAAGAAAGGTCTTTAATTTCTACTCAATTTTCATATGGGAAACTAAGATGTGATGATAATGGATGGTGTTTGGTGTTATTTGAAATTGCAGTAAAACTGGGCCCCTAGTTCTCAGAAACTGTGAAGGGAAAGATACAGTTGGGAGAAAAAATAATTCAAGAAGGAGGGAGGGAGAATATATTCAGACAGCTTTTCAGATTAGAGAAGGAGAGCAAATGTTGAAAGTTTCGTAGTGCTACTTATCCACAACAGCTGGCCCTATTGTAGGATTACTCTTTAAGACAAGGGATACCTTTGTGCTTTTGTTTGNGGGGGGGGGGGGGGAAGGGGAGAATGAGTTAAATCAAGAGGGAATGAGAGGATGAAGAGGGTAGAAAAAAATGATAAAGAGAGAGGGAACGAAATAAAGAGGAAAAATGTAAAAAAATAAAATTTTTCATCAAAAGCAATGTTTGGTTGCACATGGGTTTCCCAACCAGGTTATAAGTAGAATTTCTCGAAAGTATAAAAGACAAAATGCATATGGAAAGGAAAAAGCTTTCATTAATCATGCATACAACGCACTATTTATAGAAACAAAACAAAAAAAAAGGAAAATGAATGCAAAAGAAAGGAGAGGAGGTAGGAAGGCTTGAGCTCGTCATTGGCGAGGTGGGGCGGAACCGCTTGATAGGTAGGGAGGATGCCCCTGGTTCTCGAGGTTCTTGTAGTATGCCCAAGTTTCAGGATTTAGCTTGAGAGATTGCAAGTTCGGCATGCACAGATTTGACTCAGGGTGCGCTAGCAAATGTTTTTTCAGTAGCTCGAGGCCTTCTCGATAGCCATACGACCAATCTGTGTCCCGAATGGTGTTGGCATTTTTTTATCCAAGCCCGTATCTCCAGAGCATTCTGGCCTATGCCCTCAAGGTTTGACTTTAAACCCATGATAGTGAGATCCTACGCCATAAGGGTCGTATTTGTTTCAGACACCTCTTGTTTTAGTTCCTGGGCTTCTTGCTAAGCCTAGCCAAGCCTTTCCTTTAGGTTCTACGCCTCAGTTATGCTTCTAAAACTCAAAGACACCAGCCGTGAGTGCTGTCCACGAGCCTTGGCATGGTCCTAACAGAGCTACCTCAGCCTTGCTTGGTCTCGAGCCAATGCGACCTCTTGAGTGGCCAGATTATGCACGGCCGTGTCACGTTCCTCGGCGAGCTGCTTGCTGTAGATAGCCGCTTCTTCAGGTCTTCCTTTTGATGCTCGCTCCTGGCGGCCTCTTTCTCCAATCCCTTGATGCATTTTTGCATGTCCTCAATCTCTCGGATCCACCCCTGATGATCATAATCGAGCTTATCATTTCGTCGAACTGCTTGCTTTAACTTATAATGTCTAAAACGAACCAAGGAGGTCAGCTGATAATTGGCCTCAGACTACTCCTTGCCAACCACAACTGCTAACTGGTTAGCGGCCTGCAAAAAAAAAAAAAGGTAAAAAAAAAACAGCAACAACAGCAACAATGCACATAAGCAGAACAAGTGGGCTAGAAAAGGGCACTCAGGCGTTTAGAGGCAAAGTAGGGGAGAAGTATACGGGACTATACCTGAGCGAAGGTGGGATGCAGCTTCCGAACTGTCCATTCGGTAGCAGCTGTGCGAGCCTTCTCAAGATCCTACTTCGTTCCAGCTATATAAGGAGGGTTGGTAGGGCCTAAGGGTAGGGAGTTGCCTGATCCTAACACCCCCACTTCTTATGACACCCCCAGATTTTTGCTTGGGATCGAACAGACATCTGAAGCGTCGAGACTTGCAATACAAGTTCACCTGCCCCTCGTTCGTGACATATAAGATACAATGTTTCTAACATGTATCTAGCATTATGCAATATTCATAACGGATAATTTTTTTTTTCTTGAGCAATACTATGCACCAAACTAAAAATATCCCAAATACTTGAAACATACTTCATACATAAAGGCATACAAAACAGCCATGATTACAACACTAGTCCAAAATGGTTGTGATCAAAAGAGTACTGGAGATGCAACTTCATAAGTAGAAGTAGTAACCTAAGTTAATTACTATGCCATCATCGACGTCGCACCGTAGCTTAGTCGACCATGTTCAGTTGGTTCGATTCCAATTCTCCTTTGAGTCCTGTAACAAGATCTACCATTCGAGAGGAATGGTAGTTGGGACTACCACAATGAGATTTGATTACAAATCTCAATAAGTTAACAGGAAACTCACATACAGGTTAATGATGCATGCATGGAAGTAAAAGCATGAATGCATAATTAAAGTTGTAAGTAAGCATAGCATAACTTGACATATAGCATGGCATAACTGACATAACCTAAACTGAAACGTGAACTGAACTTTACTTGACATGATATGAACTTGAACTTAAAACATAATATGGACTAGCAACATAACATGAGCGTGAACTTGAAACGTAACATGGACTTGAAACATAGCATGAACGTGAACATACATAACATAAACATGAACTTGAACTTAACATAAACCTAAGCATAACATGATATAAACATGAACTTGAGATATAATGTGAACGTAAACATAACATAACATGAATGTGAACTTGAACATAACATAAACGTGAACATAGCATGATATGAACATGAACTTGAAACTTAACGTGAATATGAACATAACATAACATGAATATGAGCTTAAACATAACACAAACGTGAACATAACATGATATGCACATGAACTTGAAACTTAACGTGAACATGAACATAACATAACATGAACTTGAGCTTGAACATAACATCAACGTGAACATAACATGATATGAACTGAACTTGAAACTTAATGTGAATGTGAACATAACATAACATAACATAACATGAACTTAATCTGAAACTTGACTTAACATAAACTTAGAATCTTGTTTCTTTAATTGCTTAAACTCAACTTCTTGACATGAACATGAACTTGAACTTGAACTGAAACTTTACTTAGCATAAACTTGATCTGACTTCTTTACTTAACATGAACTTGGACTTGAATTCTGACAATCAAAATGATTCCACCAGTCGTTTTGTCAAGAATAATGAACAATCAGAATGATTCCATCATGAGTATTTTAAATCACATACCCTAGCAATCAGAATGATTATACTAAGAGTACCTAGTAATACTCTTACAATTAGAATGATCCCATCACGAATATTTTAAAACACGTACCCTAAAAATTAGAATGATTACACCAGGAGTACCTAGTAATACTCTGACAATCAGAATGATTCCATCACGAGTATTTTAAAATATGTACCCTAGCAATCAGAATGATTACACCAGGAGTACCTTATAATACTTTGACAATCAGAATGATTCCATCACGAATATTTTAAATCACGTACCCTAGCAATTAGAATGATTACACCAGGAGTACCTAGTAATACTCTAACAATCAGAATGATTCCATCACGAGTATTTAAAATAAGATACTCTAACAATCAGAATGATTACACTAGGAGTATCTGCATAACTGAACTTAAATTGCATTCTGACAATCAAAATGATTTCGCCAAAAGTACCTCATGTGAATTTCAAATGGAGATGCTTGATTATGATTACATCGCAAGTATCCTAGATATAACTGACTTAAACATAACTCGAAAGACATGACTTACTTTAGATAGAAACATTTTGTAACATGACATAACATGTAATAGATAACATATTTAACATGACATACTTGCAACAGTGAATATTACATGACTTGACATACATGTAATAGATATCATACTTAACTTGGCATACTTATAACATATAGCAATACATGACAGAATAGATTGTGTAATAGATAAATATTCATGACAAAATAAATCATGCATAACAGATAAACATGTAATGACGTGGCATGGCATGGCATATATGGTAACATACATATATAAACTGTAGTTCCCTTACCTGTCACACATACATAATAAACTGATAGTAAATTAAAAGCTAACTTAACTCGATTTTTGTGTTCTACGAGAATAAAGTGCGAAACACGATGAACTGTAAGAGGGTATTCTAAAAGTTAAAAATTTAATCACTAAATATTAGAAGCATGAAAACAAGTTAACTTAGAGTAAAATTATAATTTTACCTTCTACATGTGGGAAAATAACCATTTTACCCCTAACTTAAGGATTTCACATCTTAACTCAAATTCCTTCCAACTTTAAAACTCAGGCCTAAACCAAAATTTTGCAACAAATATATTCATATTCTAAGTTTAAAACCATATTTAAAACATTCATTTAGAAAAAGCTAATAATCAACTCCAAAATTTTTTGTAAAAGGATCCAAACCCTTGAATCACAAGCTTTGACCCTAAATCAAAACATCTCCAAGAATTTCAAAAAAACAAATCTTACTTCTAACATATTCATAACATCATCCTAAGATCAAACATGCTTTAAATCATCAAACTAAAGCCACCAAAATCACAAAATAACACTTGGAGTTTTTGGTTTTACACTTAGTCAAAAAACATAAAATTTTTTCTTAAATAGCTTTGATTAATCTCTTGACCCATGGCTTAAAAATATGAGATCTTCAAACTAAAATATCACATGGTTTAAAAATGTTTCCTGAAGAAGATTCAACCATCAAACTTAAAATCACATGGCTAAAACTCAATAAAACATGGATCTAACACAAAAACATCAAATCTTAGGTCTAACCGAAATCCTCTTGCATAGAAAAATCATATCTTTAAAAATAATACTAAATATCCTCAAAATAACATCTTAACATTAAAATAAGAGACTTAGGACCATCATATAAAAATATCAAAGCCTTTAGAGTAAGATCAAACCATGAAATATTCAAACTTTCTCCAAACAAAAACTATTTTTCCACTTCCAGTGTTCAAGTTTCTAGATCTAAGAAAATTTATCAGAAAAACTTTATTCATGCAACAAAACCTCAATAGAAACTCATAATAATATGCTAAAAATACTCCATAAAATTTTTGGACCAAGATATGTCCATTAGCTTGGTCAAAAACTCCAAAACATAACATACTCTTTAGTTCTAAGCCCATAATGAACTTTCTATGGTTAAAAATGCTTTTGACCAATCAAATGATCATGGAATGAGATTAATAGTATATCTATGGAAACTAAACTCAAAGTGAAACAACTTTTATGAAGGATTCATTGTGTGAAAATACTTACAAAGGATCGAAAATCTCCATGTAAAAAGACCCATAAATCTGCCCGAGAGAGCTCTTTTGGGTTTCTCTCTAAGAACGGGGTGAAGAAGTGATGAAAGGGAAGGAAATGTATTTTTCACGACTTTAGACTTCTGGAGGGGGAATATATGGGTTTGAATGACCCTTGATTGAAGGTGGCTATGTCACATAAAGTGGAGAATAGGGAGGAATAAAGGGCTGCCTGCAGAAGTTTTGAGGTATGGAGGTTGATGAGGTGGATTCTCCTTCACATCAAGGCACTATTGGGTGCAACCAATGGCAGTGGGTGGTCTGCCATGTAGAGGAGGAAACTTCTTCAAGAAGCTTTGACAAGGTGGCGAAATTCGTGAGCCTTGGTGGGCCTCAACCAAGTAGACTTCAATTTGGGGTTTAAAGGGGGTTTGGTTAGGTTTTGAGATGCTATCAAGCTCAAATTCAATTTTCTGGGCGCAATCAAATTTTCAAAGTTTAAAAGGTTGGATAATGATGTCATAAGAAGAATTTGAAAAATTAATAGCATGTGGAAGTGATTTAATCAAGTGATTAAATACAATGCTAGAAATTGGATCAAAAAGTGTTTGAAAGCCAACTTTAGGGTTGGGGGTAACAGTTTAGGGTTTCAGTTTCAACCAAACTTTTGAGATTTCAATTGGATTCTAACCATTTATGGTTTCACTAGGGTTGAAAACCTCTTTGATCTGACTCAATTTGGTTGATAAGATGAAAAAAGGTTTTGCTTAGGTGGCATGATCTCACACCATGAGTTCATTCACAAATCCATCTAATGGTTCCTCTTTGTATCAAGTGTCTAATACTATTCACTATGTGTGGCTAAGACCTTGCCAAGTGTCCAAATACTCTAACCTAATTTGGACATTCCACACTATAATTTTGAAAAAACTTAGTATGCTTATCGAGATTACTATTCACTCCAAAAAAATGCATAATAAACTTAGTACTGAAAAATTCTAAATATTCATGTTAACCTACAGTGAAAATCGTTTACCAAAACTCAAATCCCAAAGTGGCCCTAAAAATAATTTCATAATTTCGAACAGGCGTTTCGTTCGAAATTATGAAAATGGGTTATTGCGCCAGAAAATCATAAATAATCAACCGAGTCTAGTGGCGCAGACCATAACATATTCTAATACTTATAACTACATCAAACAATTAAAATCACATTTCTGACAATATAGCGAGTGATAACACTGACTATGTTGACAGATTAAAATCTTTGCGATTAGTCGATTCCTGAAAACTTAAGGAGTTTTCATGAGGTTCCTAAAGTCTATAGAAATTCCACCATTGAATTTCTAGCAGGCTGTTACACTTCTCCTCTGCCAGTAACCCCTCCTAAGTAGCCTGGAAGATTCCGCAATGGAGCTTGGGAAAACAGCCCTCTATGGGAGTCACGATGAACGTTTGGCTCTAACTCCTGAGAATTGTCATCATCACTCAACACCACAACTATATGGGTGTGGCGGGGGACTTTGTCATCTTGACTTGCATTGGGGGAAGGAGGGGAGGGAGAGTGGCTTCTCGGCGCTTCCTATTCTCTCCACTCGGAAGCCCTCTCCTCCTACTCTTCTTCTTCGTCTTTGTCCCTCTCTTCCTCCTTTCCCTCGTCTTCTTCATCTTCCTCATCATCTCCCTCTTCTTTTACGGCCTCTTCTTCTCCCTCCTCTTCTTCCCCTACTACTTCAACCACTTCCCTGGAAGAAGTTAAAGGATCGCTGGGAGATGCGTGTGACTCTCGAACCACTTCCGAGTCTCCACGAGTAGTTTCCTCCCTCAAAGTGTCCTCGAAGGACTTGAACGTCTCTATCTTGCTCGTATCGCATGGAGGAAGGTGCACAAAGGAGTCGAAGAAGGCAGCCTCAAGACCGAATCTTCCTCCTCTTTAAAAAGAGAAAATGGCGGCTCGACAGGGTTTGGGCAAGGGCCTACGAAAAGGGAGGGCTCGGTGGTCATCAACTCCATGGGGATTGAACGAGGGGTTGTCAAAGAAGAAGCACTGATGGCGACACTCAACTCGCCTGGGTACGACATCATCCTCCCCCATGTGGAGGGAAAGGGGGCCTAGACGTGGGAGGGCTCAGTCCACCCTCCCCCGCTAGGAGAATGTTCCTGAGGGCCTACACTCCTGGAGGACCCGTGGAGTGGGTCATGGCGTGCCTTTGTCTGTCTAGCTTTGTCCCAAGAAGGGTCCGTCATCCTCTTGTCCCCTGGGAGAATATCTCCGGTCAGAAGAGACTTGGCCAGTTTAGGTGGAACAACTGGGCGACAGGTAGAACTCTTGTATGTTTCTATAGGAAATGACCAAGTCGGTGTTCGATTCGATCTCGTGGGCCCATGCATAGGCCATAACCCTAGCAACACGTGCCTCTTCCTATAGAGTTAGTCTGATCTCTAGACTCTGTGAAGAAGGGAGGAGCCCCCAGCTGGCTTGGATGGGGAACTCCCGCCGAGCCCATTCTTTCTTGGGGAACTCCCAGCCCGAGCCTGATATGAAGAAAAATTTTCGAGTGTGACCCTTGAATGTTGAGACTCGAGCATAGCTATCCTTTGGCTTGGGACCCTAGCCTAAAAGCCACAAAAGTTTTCCCGGCGACGGTTCATGCAGTACACCAATAGGAACTCCCGATCCGTTAGGTTGGTATACACCTAACTCGCCGCAGAGAGGGCCTTCCTGGCAATAATGCAACTAGACACCAGAAGTCTCCAAGCATTGGGATTGAGCTAAGCGGGAGCCAGCCCCAAATAGTTAAGAACCTCCGAAGGGGACGAGAGAATGGGGAGATGAACCCCACTAGCGAACATTAAGGGGTAGAGGGTCACCCGAGTCGTCAACCTATCTGAAGACATGGCGTGCTCCTGTGGGCGAGGAATCCCCAGAATGGCTGATCGAGGAATGCCTTACTGGATTCGAAAGGCATGAAGGTCCCCGCTGGTCACCCATGAAATCCAACGTTTACCATCGTAGTAAGGGGCGAGGGTGCTGGTGGAAGCTTTTAGGGCCATAAGAACGGAGGAAGGATGGGTAGCGGAAAGGGACAGAAAGAAAAACAAGAGGAAAAGGGAGGTGTTGCGGCCGGAAGAGAGAAGAGCAACAGAGAAAACATTGGAAAGAGGAGCTCTGGAGAAGGAGTTGCAAAAAGGCGGAGGAAGGAAAGAGAGGGGAAAGCTTATATAGCCAAGAATGCTTGAGAAGGGCATGGGAAACGAAGCGACATTGTCATAAATGGTGTCAGTGAAGTGGCATGGTGATCCCAACCAGCATAAGTAGAGGAATAGGTGTCAAGTGTGTGGCGAGCATGGGCCAGTGAGCTCTCGAGATGGCAAGCGGTTGAGCAGCCAACCTGTCCTATCAATTAACATCAGGTATGGGTAGTGTGGGAATCACGGAGATGCACGTCCCCCGAGGGACAGGTGACACAGAAGCCCAGCCGATAGGTAAGTTAGAAAGTGGAAAAGGCAGGAGGGGAAGAGGTGTGAGACCACAGACTAGTCAATGACGAGGAAAGGGAAGCTGTGCCATCACCTAACTGCCAAAGGGGTCGAAAACTCAAGGGGTACACCTTCAACCCCCCCTCCCAAAAAAAAAAAAAAAAACCTGAAATGTCAGGGCACCTATGAGGAAATAAAAAAATTTTGAAATCCCACCACTTATTGTGGTGAGAGTTCACTGGGGTAATGTGAGGGGAAAAGGGTCTGGGTCCTGGCCTAGAACCTCTCGGTAACTCCAAACCAAAGTGAATGAGGAAATCATTTGCAGCTCGGGCTAGGAGCCCAACTGACAGTACGCATGGGGACTTAGAAGAGGAAGGACGCTGCCCACCCTAGTAACTCTCTCTAACTCATGAAAAGGCCCCTAGGTCAAGGCCCTTAGCTAATCAAAAGGCCCATTACGGGCTCGGACCACCCTAGGCCACATCAGGGACTTATGACCTGAGAGAAGGTACATGGACAGGAGACCGTGTAGTACACCGACAACTAGACATGCCTAGTCATGGTGCACCTTTGGGATGAGACGACCTTGGCATGGCACTGCACCATAGTAGTAGAGGTGTGGTAGGTTTAACCCGGGCACGACCTGGCACCCAACGATCTCCCTTGATAACAGAGTTCAAGCCAGGTATAAATACTAGACCCCATCCACGAGAAGGGGCGGATTCTCTTTTCACTTCAACACTTCATTCACCTGAGAACTTTTGACTAACTTTAACATCAGAGGATTCACGGGTTCCACCAGAGTCCACTCTTTGCTCTTCTTGCAGGTCCCCCATGCGTGGGTCCCGTGGAACTGCCCGGGCTGCGAAACACAACATCAACAATTCTCTTTCTCAAGGTAAATCTCTCAGATTATGTAGCCCAGTAACTCTCTTTGACTCACGAAAGGGCCCCCAGGTCAAGGCCTGAAGCTGATCAAGAGGCCCATTATGGGCTCGGACCACCCTAGGCCACATCAGGGAGTTATGACCTGACATAAGGTACATGGACAGGAGACCGTGTAGTACAGTGGCAACTAGACATGCCTAGTCATGGTGCACCTTTGGGATGACACGACCTCGGCATGGCACTGCACCGTAGTAGCAGAGGTGTGGCAGGTCTAACTTGGGCACGACCTGGCACCCAACAATCTCCCTCAATAACAGAGTTCAAGCCAGGTATAAATACCCGACCCCATCCATGAGAAGGGGCAGATTCTCTTTTCACTTCAACACTTCATTCACCTGAGAACTTTTGACTGACTTTAACATCAAAGGATTCACGGGCTCCACTAGAGTCCACTCTTTGCTCTTCTTGCAGGTCCCCCACGCTTGGGTCCCGTGGAACTGCCCGGGCCATGAAACACAACATCAACAATTCTCCTTCTCAAGGTAAATCTCTCAGATTGTGTAGCCTAGCTCTCTCTCTCTCTCGGTAAATCTCTTTTAATTAGCTTTTGCTTCAAATATTTGTTCTTTTCTAAAAACTATGCCCCTAAAGATAATGTCTTTGCTTTAAGCGCTCTTTCAATGGCTTGCATTGCATTTGTAATGGTCCTCAATGGGTAAAGCTGAGATCTTTATGTCTTATTAGGGATTTCGAGCAAGTCATTGTGAAAACTAGGGCTTCTTTTCGTTTCTACAAATTATTATTTTAAGTTTGGTACATATTGAAGCTTAGGGTAGTTGCAAATGTTGATGTTGTTATTTTGAATATTGAAGCTTGAAATGTTTCTCTATAGTTGAAGCTTATGAGGTTTTTTTTTGTGTCACGAGGTGTTATTTTGGAACATTAGGATTGCTAGTTGTTCTTTTAGGGTGGGGGAAAGGTTCTAGATTTTTTGTAGGCAGAACCATTGCCGTGACTTGTCATTGTAAAATTTCCAATACACGAGTATAGGTAGAATACATTTGTGAGCTGTGTTATGGTTAGGATTGCATACGGATTGCCTTCAGGGACCAAGTAGTGCTTGGAGTCTTATGTAAAATCCCCTCCAAGTTTGTAATATGTATGAGCATTCATCTTCTTTTTTTTATCCAATGGGAACATAGAACAGACTCTATTTTCTTACATTGTCAACAAATAGAGTTTCCACATGGGTTAGATTCTATGATTTTCCATACAAGTAGATTGATTGTCCTTTTCTACATCAATTTTCTAATTTTTAACTAAAGTTATAAGCTACAGAGTGTGGTAATCATTCTCTTCCCACCATTTTCACCTCAAGACTTGAGCTTTGGATAAACCAAATACTCATATATCCTCTCATATAGTATAAAAGGGTACCACTTTGACAAGCAGGGTCGGTATACAAGTTTACACATAGTCTAAAAGTTATTCTCTTTGCACAACAAAATTCACATTTAAATAGGTATGCAACCAAGTCATCAACAAAAGCTACTTCAAGGTATTTATATTTTTAGGGGTGAAGCTGGTTATTCAGGGGTGAAGCTACTTTATATATTTATCAATTCATCAAACCTACAAAATATATTTGACTAATTACAAGTTGACAATATATATTCAAGGTATTATGTAACATGTTGAATCTCTACCTCTCTCTATGTGCCCTCTCAATTTCAACTTTTACAGATTGCATAATTTGTTTGATTTTGACATGATCATCATGAGATTTGCCTTTTCTTGTCATGCATTTACTTGGGGTCTCTCTCTCTCTCTCTCTCTCTCTCTCTCTCTCTCACTCATAGACATGAAAGATGGCTAGATGATGGGTGTTTGTTTCTCTTGCCAAATGGCCATGGTCTTCCATTTTTAATGCATGACAGCAGCAGCAGTACACTACCTTTCCTTTCAGGTAATCATCCTCTTGCCCTTATTTTCTACCCAAATCTCTCACATGCTTCTCACCTGTGTAATTCCATGGAGATTTTGAAAATTTAGACAATGTACGGACTAGTTTAATTATTAATGTGCTGGTCAGTTATTACTAAATTACTCGACATAATTATTAACTATTGATCTGCTTGTGCTGTTTTCTGGTAATGATCATTTGTAACTTAGGATCTCGTAGGTGCAAGAACTTGGTGATTGTTTTTGGCAGAATCGTGTGACTGGAGTTGAAGAGTTTTTGGTAGCTTGGTTTTTTCCCCAATTGTGCAACTTCTGGATTATGTATGACGGTTGTGTGCAGTAGCTTGTTGTGTTGTGGAGATGCTGTTGTGCAACTTGTGTAGATTATGTATGATGGTTGTGTCCAGTTGTGGAGATGCTGTTTGTGTAGATTCTGTATGAAGGTTTTGTTTGCAGTAGCTTGTGTTGTGGTGATACTGTAGTGTAGCTTGTGTGGATGATGTATAGCATGTGTGCATCCACATGGGAGTGTTGTGAAGACCCAGCTTGTAGCTTGTGTAGATTATGTATTTCCACTGCAGTGAAGAAGGTTACAGATTATGTATATGAACTTAATTCAGAGGATCTCTGTTTATTTATAAAAATAATTAATACACAATTTTTGGTGGGATTTGGCCCATGAGATTGGCCATGTAGATCATGAGCGTCGTCTGGAGATTCTAAAGCTATACCAAGCTGCTTGGAATCTGTCCTAAAATACCTGGGTGCATCTAAGCTATAACTCTCTTCGTGAGCTTTTATTGTCATATCTTTTGAGGTAAAAACAAGATATTAAAGATACCCTGGTGTTTCTGCAGGGAAGAAGCTCTGCATCATAGTCCCTATTACCAGTAAACTAAAGAAAAATTGAGTAGAATGATTAAATGCAATCTTATCTTAATTAAAAATACAGAACATATCATCCCATTATCGAAAGCTCAGTTCTACTTTAAAGCTTTTCCATCCCTGCAGAACTACTTTTGATTGTTCAAATCCTCTCCAATTTTTCACCCCAAGCTGCTTGGAATATGTTTTTTCTTACGCTTTTTCTTTTTTTGGTTTGCTAGTTTGTAGTGAATATAAACCATGAAGAACAAAAAACCAACTTGACCTTAACTTAAACGTTCACTGTACCTTTCGTACATCAAAACCACAACAGCCTGCAAATTCACACCTAATCAGGCTTAACACAGATCATTTATGCATAAAATAATGACCACCTCAATGGTCGAGTGCTTTGCTGAAAACAAAGGAGGAGTATCATTACAGTTAATCCATACAAAAACTATCAAAAAAATACCCAGCTATTTACATGTGCCCTATATCTTATTCAAACCAAGTAGAAACTATTACAATAGATTCAAACTGGTACAAACACAATAACATTTGTGCATTTCTATTCTTGAACCTTCGCAAATTTTGTTCAACCTTAACCTTGTGAACATACTCCATCCTCTCTCTTCCAAACTGCATTCTCTCTTCTTAGAATGTTCTCCTCTATCAAATTTTTTTTTGATGGAAATATGCTTCATGCATTCATTTATAAACGAAGTTACAGCTGCGACTTATCAGTACAGGAGAACCAGACTATAAGTCAACTAACGCAAATGCTCAGGAGCTTTCCCGTACATAAAGTGACAGACATTGTCTTAACTTCTAAACCGCTCTAAATTACCAGAGCCAGGATGACCCCTCCAACCTCTAGGAAGGCGGAATACGGGAGACAACTGCTATGAACAGACAGTCCAAAGCATAAAACTACACTAATCCTAAAAAACCGACAAAACCATAAAACAAAAAACCAACAAAAAACAAACAAACCAACCACGAGCACGGCATGAGCTCTAGCGGCACCTCCTCCACAGCCAATTGACAACACGAGCCCCAATGGAACGAGCACCCAGATTGCGTACGGACCACAACAACCTCCACAGCCGAGGCCGGCCGTACGACCATTGGCCATAACATCGCCCACCGCTCTCCGCTCTTTACCTCAGATTGAGGCCGCAAAACAACTCATCCCCTCACCATGGACTTCATAAGATACGAACAGAACAACACAACCAACAAAACCACGACGGCAGAGGTCGTGCCAAGCACAGGCACAAAACAAACACCAAAAACAGAGAAATAGAACACACACCGGCGCCACCAAACAACCGTGGCAAAGACCGTACAAGAATAGAAAACCAGATGCCCAAAAAAACAGAAAAATAGAACACAAAACAACTGGCAAACAGAGGCCGAGCTCGACAAAACCTAACACTGGGAGGAAACCGCTGCTCGGAAGCTGAAGAACCGAAATCTGAGGATCTGAAAAAGCCCGAGAACATCGTCTGCAAGTGGTCCCTTGGTGGCGCGAGACAGCCACACGCTGCAGAGAGCTGAGACTTCGACCCGCACCACGTTTGGTGGGCTTGTAGATCGGCAGCTAACCAACACCCTGGAGGGGCGCTTGTTGACGGTCGGAGGCTGGACAATCCAAAGCGGCTTTCCTCCCTTATTGGCCTAAAAAAAACCTAAAAGAAAAAAGAAAAAAACAGCAATAGAGAAAAGGGAGGGGAGCGAGAGACGAAGCTCCCCCCCCCTCCCCGGTCGCGCGGCTCTGGGTTGGGGGAGATTAAAGAGGGGAAAGGGGGGCTCTCGTCCAGTCCGAGCCCTAGAGACAAAGTCTTTATCATTTAGTGCCCACAAAACTGTTCTCCTCTATCAATTGAAGTATATCTGCTCATATGAAAAATTCACATCTTGCTTCTCCCTACACATTGTACGAACATTTCACATAAGAAAGTAGACCCCATAAATTGAAAAGCAATACAAAATATTATTATTTTGTAAGAAAATGCAGTGAGGAGCTAATTTTAATGAGCCCAAGTATGAATAAGATTTTATTATTTTTCTTTTTATAAGTTTATAAATTAATCAAAATTAAGGAGTTTATGATCAGTGTATCACCTATACAATATATTAGGAATACTTTTTACCTGTATTAAAGGAAAAGATGAGGAAAAGCTAGCTCTATGATGGTCTTAATTGTATAGATCATGCCCTTCATTTTGGTGCTACTTATTAACTAAAGTGATTAAAGAGTGCTCTTATTCCTTTGATTTTGGCGTAGATGGTTCAAATCATTAGCATCAACTGGGCATTGGTTTACGATTAATGAGCCATTCCTAGCACAAAAGCAAAAGAAAAAAAAGGGCAAAAAGATTGGTTTATGGTTCGTAACAATTAAATATATCAACTGATTATTGGGGCTCATTAAAATGAAAAACATGTGAAACAAACAAAATCACAAACCCAACATGACCTATAAATGTTTGATGACCAGTGCTTTGAAGTCTCAAGTAGGTGCACTGGCAGTTATGGTTCTGGGCATTGTGAGTTTGCGATTTTGTCGAAACAGATCCACCTCAACTTCATCAAACTCTCTCCAGCACCACTTTAACTAACTTTTGTGTATATCCCCCACCAAAATTTTTTCAAAGAATAAAACCATAAAACCCAGTTTGATTCTTATAAGGGCTACACAATGTCCATTTGGCTTGGTAATTCCATCAAACAGTTGATGGGCACAAGAAAAATTCAAAAAATTCATGCAAAAGTTTACAGAAAACAACCTCCATACAAAAATTACACAGAATCACAGACTCCAATCATGCCTCACCAACAAAAAATCAGTGTGTACCATAGAAACTAGTTTACCCCGTCACCGTACTGGGGAACCAAAAGCTAGGTTTTGGTTAGAAACTTACCATGGCGTGGCCACAGATCTGGTCCCTAGATGCAAGAACGGTCTCTCTTCAATGTCGACTTGAGTTTGTAAGGGAAGACTTTGCCCTAGAATCACAGAGAGGAGCACGGGAGAGAGTGAGAGAGAAAAGCACGAGAGAGAGGGGCATGAGGAGAGGAAGGGTTTCAGTGATGAAATCGAGCATGAAGAGAGGTTGTAGCTTGTTTCAATGGAGGAAATCGAAATCAGGATCAAGGATTTCATCCAAAGCTGAGAACTGTGATGTGGTGCCAGAGCGGGCGCGGTATAGGAAATTTAAACCAGATGCTAAATAGAGTTTCTCCCAAAATAATTGTTTTGCCTTGACAACAATTTTAATTTTAGGCATATTGATGCATGATAAGAGTTAAATCGACTTGGCCAATTACCTTTCTATCTCTTTGGAAGGAGATGCTCAATTGGTTATTTCTTCTATCGAGGGAGAACTTACTGATTGGAAGATCACAAACGTCATTGGGAATACTGCAAATACTCTGGCAATTCAGAAAGGTAGGCACTTTAAAAAAATTAATTGATCTTAAGATTGATTCATACACTCGGTAGCACAATGGGCTGCTATCAACTTTGTGTTTGATAGCATTCTACTAGCCATAATTCCTTCTAGTTTTTTGATTATTGATAACGGAAAGGAGCCTCCCTAGTTCTCTATAGTTTACTTCCTATTTCAATCTAATGCAAGTTTGATTAGAAAACAAATGAAGAGTTAAATCAACTTTTATAAATGATTTAACAAGAAACTTCCTATCCTATCCTACGTTATAAAGGAAACTCACATATAGCCTTTGTTTCAAAGTATTATTGATACGTTATAATGTGAGATCATAGAAATCATAAGAAAATGTTAAATATACTTAAAAAAAACTTATAAAAAATTTCTTTCTCTACATGTTAGTTATTAACAAGCTAAAAATTATAAAATTTGAAATTCAAAATTTAAATTTCAAAAGAAAACTAATAGAATGAATTTTATAAGTAAAAATGTAAATATATGTAGCACTACTCTAAATTATATATATAAATATATATCACTTAGTATGAAATATCACAATCTATAGGGTTGTAAACGATTCGATTCGATTTGGTTTTAAACATATTTTAGAACCGAATTGGTATATATCGATTTTGATATTTGAAGAACCGATACCATACCGATTACACCCCTAAACCGGTACTTCCAGTTTCACTAGTTCCGATTCAGTTTGGCTCGGTTTATTATATAGTATATATATATATATATTATAGAATATAATAATATAGTGATAATATATTATAGTATATTATAATTGCATTATAGACTATAGTGATATATTATAATATATAGTGATATACTATTAGTATAACTACTAATACAATAGACTATAGTGATAATATATATTTATTTATATAGGATTTTAAAATTTAATATTATATTGATTAGTAATTTTTCATATAATACAAAATTATTTTTTCTATAATTATATATATTATATACTATATAAAAAATCATATAAAAATATTTTATATAATATAAAAATTAAAAATATATATATGGATCGGTCCAGCTTAAATGAAAACCAGAACCGAATCGACTTTGACTAGTTTTGAGAAAAATGGAACTGGTACCAGATCAGACCAAACCACTAACAATCTCCAATTATTAGAGCATTCACATCTAATTTCCAATAATTTTTTTCTAAATTTTACTCATCTTTAAAAGACCCTCCTATAACACATTTTCTATAATTTCTCTCTTCTTTTAAAATAATTTTTCTTTATTTTTTCTTTATTATTATTTTTCTCTCACCTCCATTTATAATCTTAACTACTCACTCTTTTGTCTTTTTCCTCTATCAAGCATTTCCAGCTTCTACATAAATCTTAAACACGAAGTTGATTTTTTATCCCGATATGCGAATTGTTATGAAATTAATATGAATAATAAATATTCTTCTTTTCCAACAGTCTTTTATTTGTAACAGAGAAATACAAAATTAAAAACAAAAAAATACATCCATATTAATTTATCAATTCTACGTACAAGTACTAGTATTTCCCATTCAAACTAGCTCCAAAACAAAAATATCATGTGCAAACAATAAACGCGAGTTATAATTACAATTATTGAAATGCCCATATACCGGACCCAAAAGGTTAGTACATGATGTCAAATGCAGAAATTTCCAAAATAAATTACAAAAACAAATAACCACGACATCAAAATCATAATAATTAAACTAGTTTTCTCCAGTTTTTGCTTACACCTCTCTAAATCAATTTCTAGTCAATGTCTACTGGTTTGGATATCCATTGAGGCTTGTATCTTATGAACTTCGATTTTTAATTAGTTAATTGTCTTTTGCCCATATGTTGGAATTTCTGGGTCTAACCAATATAAAAACATGCAAGCCCAACTTGCACAATCGACAAGTATTAAAATTTGTAAGCACACCAGTACAACTACATCTATTGCAAATCAGACCACGAACAAAGCATGCAAAATTACTTCATAGTTTTGGCAACCGAAAAATTGACACTCCTCATTATCCTCAGTATGAGCAGTTCATCGACATGCTTTAATTGCACAATAACATATTAGGTATTTATTACGACAATAGTTTGTTGAGCATGAGATATTGGTAGTGCTACTACTTGACCCAGGCATTGGGTAGTGTTATCTTTTGTTTTGCTTCAAGTTTGTAGACAAACAGTGAGCATTGCCATTCAAGTTTGTCTACTTATTTTGCTAGCTGGCTCAAGAATTGAATGGTAACTTACAGGAAATTTGGCACTCTCCTTTAAATGGCTGCAACAATCGGTTGCTACTACTTATTGGCCGTCCAAGTTACCATGCCATGTAGGTATGTGCCAAATTTCCTATATCCCCACGAGGATTTGTCATCATCATAGTCGAGTGGGTTAGATAAGGAAAATCCAACGACAACAGGAAATCAGTTTGCAAATATCACAAGGCTTTGTCAAAATAGAAATAAGATAAACAATATATGGATTAAAAGTATAATACATGGATTAAAAGAGGATGGCTATAAATGAATAAGAGCATTCCTATTCGCTTCCATAAAGAATGTATGTTTTATGGGGTTCATAATGGTTTTTATTTATTTACAGCATGCGTAATTCAGGAGCTTAACCTCAAATGACTGCGAAATCATAAACCGCGGTTGCCTTTTATGAAAACTGTCACAAAATACTTGGTGGCCATCTGGGTTTGGATTACCCTGCCATATCAATAGAGCTCCATGGTTGAACGCTTGTGAATGAACCCCACTCATCACAGCCACTAGACATGCAACCCCACTCAATACGCCTTAATTAACACCAAAAAATGCAAAGGACAAAGGCAGAACTAAATCACAGCGCCAAATGGCAAGTATTTCAAGTGAAAAGCTGAGCATGAAAAATAATTCCCAACAAAGCTAATGAATGCATCAACGTGGCTATCAAATTAAAGACTAAATTGAGTAGCAGAATCATAAAAGTTTAGAGCAAATTCACAACCTGCAAACTCAGAACAATAGGGATGCAAAATCACAAACCCAAATGGTAAGTGTACTTTGTGAAAATGAAAGCATAAAAAATAATTCCCAGCAAAGATAATAAATGCATCAAAGTGGCTATCAAATTAAAGACCAAACTGCAAACTGAACAGCAGATTCGCTAAGAGTTAGAGCAAACTCACAACCTGCAAAATCATTCAAACTAGGGATGCAAAATCACAGACCAAATGGCTGCAAATCACAGACCCAAATGGTTGCAAGTATATTCACCCAAATGGCAGTAGATTCGTATATTTAGAGCAAACTCAGAGCTTTCAAAATAAATATATTTAATAGAGATGCAAATCACAAACCCAAATGGCTACAAATCATGACCCAAATGGCAGCAAACCACTGACCCAAATGGCTGCAAATCACAGACCCAAATGTTAGCAAATCATAAATGGTTATGAATCATATACCCAAATGACAACAAATCACAGTATATTCACCCAAATCACATATCTAAATGGCAATAGATTCATATATGTAGAGCAAACTCACATCTTGCAAAATCAGAATTTTCAATAGGGATACAAAATCACATACCCAAATGGCAAACCCTAAACAAATCGTGAGAGATCGATAGGGAAAATCAGAGCCCCAATATTGTAGAACAGAGAGGTTGCTGCTACAGGTTTGAGTAGTAGAACACTTAAATGGGTAAATCACAAGCCATTTCAAATGTGTAAAATTAGACCAAACAAAATCAAGTAAAGCACAACTCAACATCGATAAATCACAGAGTAATCAGAGGGAAAAATCACAGGAAGCACAACATCGATGGATGTAAATAATTAAGCATGCATGGTGAATGCTAGGATGAAGATGAATCAGCATAGAGCATCATATCTGCAAGAGAGAGAGAGAGAGAGAGAGAGAGAGAGAGAGAGATCATGTGTTTGCATAGGTCTTACCGGAGACGACGAGAGAGGGGCTACCAGATGGGAAGGTGAATGACAGTCATAGCAAGGAGGTTTGAACCAAACGGACGTTGGCACGGGATGAAACCGAAAAGAAAGGATTGTGGGTGTACAGTGGTTCCCCATAACCACGGTAGCATCCCAGATAGCAAGCCCTAAAATGAGTAACGAGATGGAGCATGTATCAAATATAAATTCTATAATTTAGGAAAACGCATCCTTTAGGTAACCGGATGTGAATGCTCTTAGAAGCCCAGCCTAAAACCTTTAGGCACATATAACATAGGCCTGGATAAATTTTTGAGCAATTTGCTTTTAACCTAACAGTCATTATGTTGAATGTGAGACGTCTATCCTATATTCCCAAAACAAGAGATATGGTACGCATGTAGTTCCAACATAAACCGAGCCCATCAATTATTATTTTTTACATGAATAAAAGAAAATATATATACTCTAAAGAGTCAATTAAAAAGCTAACTGAGATGCGTTTAAGAAGAATCAATGCTTATTCTAGCGACCATCCGCACATTGTCAAGCATGCATAGCAATTACCAAGGCCCAAGGAAGAAATCTCTAGTGGCCCAAGGAGTTTTAGGTGCATCAAAGCCTGACTGATAATTCTTACTCCCACTGAGAAACTCTTGAGTTTCTTAAACTCCATCAATACTTTAGTGGCCCAATGATTAAGTGGGTATATAATTTCAAACCCACAAATAAATTCATAATAGAGTAAGATGTATGAATTGTGAGACATCTCATTAAATTTCTGGCAAGAATACAGCTAAACCTAGAGTAAGTTGCATGGAAACAGTAGAACAACAGAGTGCTACACAATTCTTCCAACTATACTGTCAAACAAATTTATCTCAATAAAGCACAACACAATCACCACATCATTCATTTTGTGTTTCTCCTAAACTAATGGTCAATTTTGTATGTGTCTCCGACCGACTAGAAGAACTTGCTATGCTAAAAATGCCTCTCTTTAGAATGAAAGCTGGTTGTTTCGGAGTTGGAACTATCGCAGTCTCACTGTCAAGCATGGTAACAATATTTGAGATGGTGGGGTAGTCACTTAGGTCTTCTTATACACATAAGAATACAATATTAATGCATTTCACCAACTGATCAACATCACAACTCTCACGCAAATTTTGGTCCATTAAATCCAACACCAAGTTTTCTACCCACAATCTCCATGACAAATGGATTCCAGGGTCTAGTACTATGAGAGCACACGGTACTACCAATGTTGGTGAGGACCAAGCTACTGTTCAAGAACTGATTGATCTAGAGACAAACTAGTGGAGGAATGGTCTGATTGCAAGATTATTTTCAGGAGAGGATGCTGAGAACATATTAAAAATCCCTATTAGTTGCACAAATGGCCAATTTAATGTTAGAAGTGCATACCATTTTAAAAAATAACTCAAGGATATGTCCAAAGGTCAACCTTCAGTTTCTAATGACAAAAAAGAACTTTGGTCTGTGCTATGGAATTTAAATATCCCTCCTGAAGATAGAATTGGCCAATTTAATGTTAGAAGTGCATACCATTTTCAAAAATAACTCAAGGATCTGTCCAAAGGTCAACCTTCAGTTTCTAATGACAAAAAAGAACTCTGGTCTATGCTATGGAAATTAAATATCCCTCTTGAAGATAGAATTTTTGTGTGGAGAGCTTCTTTAGAGGGCCTGTCCACTAAGCTAAACCTTTTTAAGAGAAGAATTGTTGATAATCCTAAATGTCTCATCTGTTTTGTTGAAGAGTCAATTGTTCATGCATTATGATAATGTCTAGCAGATAAGATGTTTGGTGCCTTTGCTATGAACAAATTCATAAATGTGCTATGTGGAAGACAAATTTCCTAAAGCTGTTTGAGACTTTTTGCTTTGATTTTGATAGTAGCGTCGTGGAGGTAATTTCAGTAGTGGAAAAAAGGATTTGGTAGAGAAGGAACGAGTTTATTTTTCAAAAGGATTTTCAGCATCCTAACGAGGTATCTCTAGTGGCAAACCTATTAAGGCCCTTGGAGGGTCCACCCCCCCCCCCCAAAAAAAGTTTGAAAAAAAATAATATATATTAATATTTTATGATTTAATAAGATAATATTAATTTTATCTTATGCTGGCCCCTTCTCTAAAAAATTAATTTGGCCCTCCTTTACAAAATTATTTGGATCTTATAGATTATTTACTTATATTTTTTTGTTATTTCAATGATATATTGTCCGTTTATTTTAGATCTTACTATCTAATAGTTCTATACTGCAAAAAAAAAAAAAAAAAAAAAAGAAAGAAGAAGAATTGTGGAGAAATAGATTAAAAAACATATTTTTATACTTTTAGCTTCACTTCCCCCCCTTCCTTGGGAAACAAATTTTTGGTTCTGCCACTGGGTATTTTTGCAATCTGAAGCAGTGTTGAAGGAGTTGCATGAGGGGAAAAAGAAAAGAATGACGAGGAAGAGAATGAAGTGAGTAAGCAGATACAAGAATGGGTACCTCCACCTAAACACATCATGAAGGTCAACTAGGATATTGCTACAGACAAGGAGAGAGGTCTTATTGGCATTGATATTATTATGAGAAATAGTGCAGGGTCAGTCATTGCAACATCAAGAACAAACATATTCCTCAAGCATGATCCCCCCTCTTGGCTGAAGCTACTGATGCGTTACAAGCCACTCTTTTCAGTTTGAATCTAGGCTTTCAAAATATCATTTTGGATGGGGATTTTCTTCAGGTTAAAAAAGACATTCCCAAGGACAATAATAATCTTTCTTGTTATGGGTTGCTGATTCAGGATATTAAGTCAAAGCTTTTGTGCTTTTCTAGTTGGTCTATTAGTCATGTGAAGAAGGAGGCTAATCATTTAGCTCATTTTCTAGCAAGATCAGCTTTATTAGCTACTGATGTAACTGTGAATCAGGAGTTTTTCCTCCTTTATTTTGTGTCCTTTTTCTAAGGATTTGAATGAATGCAAGTTTCCTTTAAAAAATAAAAATAAAATAAAATGAATATAAATTGAAAAGATTAGAAAAATAGAGATATTAATGTCGAAAGACTAATATTAAGAAAATCACAAACTTGAGTTGAGACAAAAAAAAATTAAAAGAGTAGAGAAATTATTTAAAATAATGATAATAAAAAAAAGAGAAAGAGGTGATATATTTAAATTTAGAAAAAATTAAAATTATATAAATACCTTTTAGATTTTAGAGTTAATTAAATATCATTTAGGTTTAAAATTTACAAAAATGCCTTCCAAACTTAGGAAAATTTTAAAAGTGTGAGTAAAACAATCCGGAATAGAATAAAGCCCGAAATGCCAATTCTGGTCAAAATGACTGAAACAAACCGAAACAGGCCATAATTTAGAATGGAACGTAATAAGGAAGTATAGTGTACTGGGTATTACACTAGAACATAAAATTCAGGAATGGCCACAACAGAACGGGAATTGAAAACTATGGTTTGAACTTTGAAGCCTTAATTCAAACATGTTTGCCTTAGATCAAGTTTATTGGTCTTTTAGTAACGCTGAATGATAGTATGATTATTTTGTATAAATGTGAATATCTATATTTTGTACAATTTGTCATTCCACTCGGTACGCTACACTCCCCTCCACTCCGCTTCACTTTTGACATCAGCCTGTTTTTTATATATGCGTGTTCCACTCTATATGAGCCACATACTACAACAGTAATTACCAAGGCCCAAGAAAGAAATCCTTGGTGGCCCAAGGAGTTTTAGATGGCATCAAAGCCTAACTGATAATTCTTATTCCCACTGCATGAATTGTGAGACATCTAATAAGTTCTTGGATCATGGCTGCTTTACTCTTGGCTGAATGTTAAAATTCACACAAATGCATTATTTATTTATTTTATTCTATTGCGTTCTCATTTATTAGACATGATTTGCTAATTGGACCCATCTAGCTTGTTATATGCTGAAATTTGATTGGTTATAAAAACATAAAAGCGGAATATCCCTAATATATTGACTGAAAATTCTCACAACAGCATAGGGGCATTCCCAAAATACAAACAAAAAATTTCTTCACTAATATACTAAGCATCTTCAATACCTCCTAAAACATGCCAAAGATCAGACTAAAATATATAACACCAACCAATTTAAAGTCCAATTACTTCAACTACTTGAACAATACCATCAAACCAAATTCCAGGAGTAATCAATAATCAAACCAATAGTAAGGCAACTGCTTGAACAATAATAATCAATATAGCTGTCATGGTGACATTCCCGATTTTTCCATCAGCACGGAATTCCCTGACATTTAGAACAATACTATCAAACCAAAGCTGCTTCAAGCAACACAATTTCAAACTAATCGGCACAGCGCTATGCAAATCGAGCTGCTCCAAGCTTGACAGTTCTAAATTTCCAGCAAGAATGCAGCTAAAACCATAGTAAGTTGCATAGAAACAATAGAGTGCCTAGACAATTCTTCCAACTATATTGTCAAACAAATTTATCTCAACAAGCACAACACAATCACCACATCATTCTGTATTTGTCTCCGGTCGACTAATGGTCAATTCTGTATGTGTCTCCGGTCGACTAGAAGAACTCTTACTATGCTAAAAATGCCTCTCGTTAGAATGAAAGCTGGTTGTTTCGGAGTTGGAACTATCGTAGTCTCACTGTCAAGCATGGTAACAATATTTGAGATGGTGGGACGGTCAGTTGGGTCTTCTTGTACGCATAAAAATGCAATATTAACTCAATTCACCAACTGATCAAGATCGCAACTCTCAAGCAAATTAAATCCAACATCTTGTTTTCTACCCACATTTTTCATGCCTGATACATTTTTCCAAGAGATATTGATATGAAATAAGATGATAAAAGAAATAGTTAAAAAATTGTGAAAAACTATAACGTGCTTACATAAGCTATAAGGCTCATGGCTTCTTCTGATCGATAAAATCCTATGTTCTTTTTTCCACTTATAATCTCAAGAAGAACTACACCAAAACTATAAACATCGGATTTGACCGAGAAAAGTCCATCTAATGCATACTCCGGAGCCATATTGCCACTACATTAGGATCATTTTCGGTATACAAAGTTGGAAACTTTCTTGAGTTTTGTCTAAATGGAATTTGGAGATTGGGAATTATGGTTATATTATACGAAAATCAGCTTTGATAATTAAATAGTCTAACGTAAACTTACTAAGTTCTAGCTACTCGGGTTGTGTTATCCCCAGTTTCTTTGCCTGCAACCATCCTTGCCAAGCCAAAGTTGGATATTTTGGGGTTCATCTCCTCATTTAGAAGAATGTTGCTAGTTTTCAAATCTCTATGGATGATCCTCAATGTGGAGTCTTGGTGAAGATAAAGAAGTCATCTAGCTATTCCCAAGATAATGTTGAAGCGAATCTTCCAGTCCAAAAGCATGCTCAGATTTTGATCTTTCAAGGTTTCCAATTTTCATTGAAGAGAAGAATTTTAGTAGCACCAAAAAATAACGTTTTACTCTAAACAAGATACAGTTTTATCAAGCACTATAGGAAGTTAATAGTTTGGTTTAGAAACTAACCAAATATAAATAAGTCCAAACTTTTGTTTGGCATGTACTCATAGAGTAAAATATTTTCGTCTCCCTTTATGCAATATCCTCGAAGTCTAACAAGATTCCTGTGTTGGAGTTTTGAAACCAACACAACCTCATTTTTAAATTCTTGTAAGCCTTGTCCTGATACACTTAGGAGCCTCTTTACAGCAATTTGTTGACCTCCTGGAAATGTGCCCTGTGACAAAATTACTCACAATATAACCAGTAACAGAAACTAGTATATAGGAATATACCAAATTATGCTTCTACGATTACCATGTAAACAGGTCCGTATCCCCCTTGTCCAAGCTTGTTTGTATCTGAGAAGTTATTTGTAGCGGCTAGTATGCTTCCCAGATCGAAAAAAGGTACTTCAATGCCTTCCCTATCTTCTTCTATAGGCTCAACCGAGCCTATGAAGTCTATGACATGCCTTTCACTGTCTAATGGGCGAAGTGCTCGATCTCTTCTATCACTTCTTATAACTTCTGAGTGCCGAATACAAACATGTATATTATTTACAAGATAATTGCTGGATCATACTAGTAAGTGTTTTCATTGTGATATCATTGTGGAGTACAGTGTGATTGCACAAAGGAGTTACCTTGTCTCTTGACCCTCTTTCTTATCCACATGTAAATAATGATACAAGCGAGAGCAGTCACACGTGCAAGAGGTAACGCAACAATCAAGGTCAATCGAATCTTTCTCGTTGAAGGCTGATCTTTAGAAGGCTCTTCTGAAGACTTCAGAAAATCACCTTCAACAAGAAAGAAAGAGAACATGTCTCACTTAGATATTTAAAATATTGAAATGGCTCTTCTTGAATAGGTTTGTGACGATGTTCAAGATCAAATGGAAAAAACAAGTATTGCTAAACAAGAAAGTAGTTTCAATAGAACAGACGCCTCTTTAGCAATAACATCACACTGGTCTAATCTGCAGAGGCATCTGACAAGGCCATCCTAACCTTTAGTACAATTCAAATTTGAGCCATCCCATAGGAAGTTTGGATGGTAAAGACACCTAAGCTTTCCTTCTCTTATTGCATTGCAAGTTGAATTTGGCCAATCCTTGCAGTCTGTGGATGAAGTACAGGTTGGCTCCATTGGTGGCTCCCAAATAATTCGTAGGCCGACTTCATTTTTCCTTTGTGATCTAGAAGCCTCCAAGCTACCTTCAAATTGATCAGTGGAGTTGCCTACCTCAGTATTCAAAGTGCCGACCGAGTTAAATGGCAATGACTTATTGAGCCAAGGAATTATGCTTGAATTCTACCATAAGGATTTTCTTGAATGACTTGGATGACAAAGTTTCTTGCAATTGGATTGATGCTAACAACACAATGGGCGCCACTGGGTGCCTTGAAGCTAACCTAGCCTAATGAGTTGTTGCAGTTGAAACTGAAGTACATGGGGTCATGACAATCTTGTCCCGTGCTCAAGGGATAGGGAATTGCGTATGTGCCACAAGGCTTACAAGTCCTTGAAGTTGATTCTGCAAGAGTATAAAGTTCTGAGCACGGGATAGGGAATTGCATATGTGCCACAAGGCTTACAAGTCCTTGAAGTTGATTCTGCAAGAGTATAAAGTTCAAAATAGAAAATATACACTAAAAATTGGAATTTGCCCCTTGTAGTTTTAGGAACCTCTTTAGCATTAAAACATGTTACAGATCTGCTATGCAGAGTTCTCAGACTGCCTAATTAACAAAACTAAAGATTTTGAAGGTGAGAGTTGATTGTTTCTCACTTCCTTTTCCTTATCTATATTCTCTTTTTTTCAAAAGTAGTTGTAATCCATTGGCCAAATCAATGCCTATTGGTACAATTCAGCTATGGAATCAAATCCATATTTTTCTGACAATTTTAAAATAAAAAATCCGGTTGTAAGTGATTCTACACGCTAATACGTGCACCCATTCAATGTGATTAGTCAGAAAGTTAATCATTAATAAAAATGATGCCAATTTAAATTCTAAATATGGAGACAGCAATATTAATATACAGATTAGTACGTGAATTTACTTGTATGTAACAATACTCTTTTTAAAAAGGGTAGTTTACGGAGATTGATAACACTACAAGAAATTTTATTTTTAGGGACGAAATTTCTTAGGGATGAAATTAATTTCGTCCCGAAAAGTACTTTTCTGAGACGAAATTAAAATTTCGTCTCAAAACATTGAAAACCTTATAAATCCATTCGAACTAAAACATAGTAGTTCGAACTGGAGATTCTGAGACGAATTAGGTTGTCTCCAAAAATCTATTCCGTTCGAACTAATAAAATTTAATTCGAACAGAAAATTAATTAATTCGAATGAAATTTTATTTGTTCGAATGAGTATTAACGTGTTCGAACGGTATTATTTAATTGAAAAGATATATTGTTAAAATTGTAAGAATACATATTTTTTCTCTTAATTTTTTATCATTTCCAAAGTGAATAAAAAGTTCTATATATTATATATTATGATTTACAATGAATTAAAATATTTACAAATTCATAAATTAATTTTATGTAATTAATTTAAAAATATTTTAGTTAAGTAAATATTAAAAATAAAGATAGTGTCATTTTTTCAATTATTGTGAACATTTAGTATAATGAGAAGAAAATATAATTAACAATAAAGAGGCTAGCAAACACTAAAAATAAAAACCATACTGCATTAATTACATCCCAAAATGAGTTAGACGTTCTATACAACATAAAAAAAGTAAAATAATAATTAACAATATTTATTTATTAAATAAATCAAAATCTTCCTGTAAAGTTTGCAAGCGTCCTTCTAGGTCCTTAAGCTTCTCCATCATGGGGTGAATGAAGTCCCTCAATATAATGTCGCGGTGCTCCACCAATATAGCTCGTACCTCATCCGGAGTAGCCCCAGCAGGGTGTCTCTCAATAGGGGTAGCAGCAGTAGAAGCTGGATCAGTAGGCGGAGGTTGATCCTGTAAGACTGCACGAGTCTTCAACAAGTGACCCTTGCTCTTACTGAATGTAATTTTGTTAACAGGCCCCATCTGTGGCGACCTCCACTCAGTCAGAGTCACTGTAACCCCTGAATGGAGTAGGAGGTTAGATATCAACAGTGCAAATAGTAGACTACCTCCACCTGAATAGCGTGACTCTGTGCGAATGCGGAGGAAGAAATATAATGCCAGATCAATCGGCTCCCCCTGTGCTACTCGTAACAAAAATCTGGCCCGCTCGATCCCGAAATCAGTCTTGTGTTTTTTTGGATCAATGTTATACTCGACAATCAAATTAAGCATTCTGAAAAATGTTGTACAGTCAGCCTGTCGGATCACTTTACTGCCATCATATGGAGGAGCCTCAGGGTCTCGCACTAGGTCACGAACTTGATCGTCTGTGAGACCATCATCTGGTACGTCATCGCCGCTCTCACTATCATCCGAGCCAGCATCCAGCTCTGCGGTCTGTACATCTGGCGTTGGCGATGAGGATGCGACTGTTGTGTCCTCTCCAGATGGTGCAGTCGCTGCTGCTGCTACAGGATATGCACCCGGCTCTTGCCGCAAATCTAGAAACTCAGCAATAACGTGGGGAGAGAATATAATACTCACTCCCCGAACTACTAAGTTATAGTAGAGAGCATCACCAGACTGCTCACCCATAGCACGGTAAAACTCACTGACCATCTCAGGATATGCTGTGCCCCTCTGTCGACAAATCGGGGTCCATCCATGATCGGTGATGATGTCATGTATGCTCCGTCCCTGCCAAGTAAGGTCACGGAAGTCACCCAGAATGATCTCCCGCTCAACTAGTATAGGCCTCACGGCCGGATGAGAAGGAGCTGCGGAGGTACTTTCGACTGTCTGGGGTCGGGAACATTTTCTTTCGCTGCTGCATGCCATTAGTATGCTGTTGATGTATAAAATATATATGTGATCTAATTAAAGTGAATTAGAGGATGCATGATGTTGTGCTGTCATGTTTGACAACTGATTAATTTGAATGGCCTTTAATTCCATTTGAATTAAATTATCTTCATTCGAATGAAATTTAAAGTCATTCGAATGAAGAAAAAATTAATTCGAATGAGCCTAACTTCCATTCGAATAAAATTATTTTTCATTCGAATGAACATAAATTTAATTCGAATGGCGTTAAATTTCATTCGAATGGAATTTATATTCATTTTAACGGAACTGAGCCAAACAGACATGGCTGAGTCGACTCAGTCCCGAATCAACACTATCATTTTTCACAAGGAATCCAAGATTTTAATCGGTAGAAATGATTTAAGAGTAAATCCCCATCATTTCTACCGATTACTACTGAGTCATTTGGCCCCAAAACAACAAAATGGGGCTGGATTCATTCAAAATCCGACCCCCCCAAAACTAACCAAAAAACTAATAAAAATAACACTCATTTAACCTATAACTCTTGTTCTAGGAGATTTGAGGACAACGTCGGAGTTGTTGGCGGTGTTGTGGCTGCTAACGACGGAGGTGTGCGCGTAAGTTCGTATGAGAGGAGGCACGAAATGAACGGAGAAGAAACTGTCTCGCGGCTTAAATAACGTAAATTTGTTCGAACGGAAGTATAATCAGTTCGAACTAAAAGGTTATAAGTTCAAATTAAAAGGGTATAGGTTCGAATGAATTATATAATACTTCAAAAAATATATATATATATTACATTTGTGTAGTGGAAAAGGCTGCCTATTACCGGGGTCCTTACAAAAGAAGTAGGCGCCTTTCAAAGTGTAATAGCGTGAAAGCCGCCGCTACAATGGTTTTGAATTAGAGTAAGACCATGTGGTTTTCTCAGATTGATTGTTGTGATTGAAACTGTTAATGTCTCTTGGTAGTCGATCTTGGAATTCTAACCCCATTTCCATGCACTTAAAAGAAAGCAAGCTTTGTTACATGTAATTCCCTTGGTTGATTAACTAAATTGTGTATAAATCTCTCAGTTGATACAAAATTCAGATTAATCTATCTCCAGTGTTCTTAAACTCAACAAATCTATTTCATGGCATGTGATTCTCAGATTTTCTCAAGTTGGTAATTTCACCTTTGCATGAATTCATTCGCTTTATTTGCTAGAGTCTAGCAAAAAGCTAGTTGGGGGGTGTGATAAAGGGTTAGAATTGCATGATTAAGTTGTTTAAATGAGTGATTTATTTTATCAAATAAGGATTGAACACTTAATTATGCATCAAATTCTAATATTGAATGTCAAATTAATTGATGTCAATATTTTATACACATAAAGTTCTATATTTGCCTTTGAAAGAAATACATTTTTAATGCATATGCAGAAATCCATTGAACCCATGCATGCATCACTTACGGATGGAATGTGGACAGCACACATGCAAGAATTTGCAACTCACGGATGGCAAGCAAACCACTCACACTCACGGCACAGCTCATGCAGAAAGTTAAAAGCCATTCACACATGCAGAAGGATGAACACACACATGCGAAAGTGAATCTTGCAGATCACAAACACATGCATCAAAAGGACATGAAACAGAGCACATGCAGCTCACATAAAGCAACACACTCACACGGATAGAAACAGAAAGTAACAAGCAGAAAATGGACACATGCACATGCAGACAACTCACGGCTGGAACTTGCAATTCACACATGCAGATCACTTGGACAGCTCACATAAAGCAGCAGAAAAAAGAAACTCACAGCTGGAAGTACACATGCAGAAGCACTCGGCAGTGCAGCACACAGCAAAACAGCATGCAGAAAACCAACGAACAGCAACTTGTAACATGAGTCAACACATGCACATGCAAAAGGAAGAAAAGCAAATCAGAACACATGCAGGAAATAGAAAATAGAAGAAAAATCATTCACGGAAAGAAGCAAATTGAAGAAAGCAACACATGCAACAACAATCAAGGCAACACACACGGAAAAGAGAAGCACAAATCACGGCACCTCCACATCTCACAGCTGGAATTCCACTCACATGCACATGCAAGTCTCCCACTCATATAACTCACGGACAGCACCTATAAAACAAAGGGGAAGGCAGTAGGCCGAGGGGGAAGTGAGTTTGAAGTTTGTTACCGAGTTAGTTTTTAAGTTTATTTCCTAGTTTGAGTTTTCAATTCTATTTACTTGTTGTAGTTTTCAATTTTATTACCTTGTTAGTTTTCAATTTTATTACCTAGTTAGTATTCAAGTTATTACCTTTGTAGTTTTCAAGTTATTGCCTTTGTAGTATTCAAGTTATTACCTTTGTAGTTTTCAAGTTATTGCCTTTGTAGTTTTCAAGTTATTACCTTGCTTTAGTTTCAAGTTTATTACCTTGTAATAGTTTCCATTTTATTACCTTGTTGGAGTTTCAATTTTATTACCTTGTGTTGGTTTCAATTTCATTTCTTTAATTTAGTTTGTCTTATTTCTTCGAGTTGATATTATAGACTTTTTATTTCATTCTAAAGTTTATTTATATTTTCTTAGTTTTTGATATGGTTCCACTTAGATTTATTTTTGTTACTAAAAATATCATGTGTAACTAATTACTAAAGCTTGGGTTGTGGAATGAGATTTAATTTATTTTAGATTCTAGTGTGATGCAATATTTTGTTGTGTAATGTTGACTTCACTAAATTACTAGTCGGATTCAAAAGGAAAATAGATTGCGGCTCTTGCTCTTGTTTTGTTGTTGACGTAAGGCACAACAAAAGCTTGAATTTATCAAGGCCTCTTTCGATTGATTATGAATATAAATGTGGCTAGTAAATTAGAGAATTTCTTGAGAAAATATTGCATAAACTTGAGCTTAATTTTTATCTTCCGAATATCAATTCCTTGACTGGATTGTTAATCGAGAAATTATCTAGAATCCGAAATAAAAAGAATCTCAAACCCAACCCAAGTATTTGTTTATTGTTTCTTGCAAGTTTAATTCATTTGCTACACACTTTCTCTAAGTCTCTTAGTTTTAGTAATTTTAGAAACATAGATCCACATCCATTTTCATCTTTCACAATCGATACATCCTTTACACAAAGAAAATCTCACAAACGCTTTGATAACCCATTGTCCCTGTGAATTCGATCTTGGGACTTACCCGTGTATTACTTTGACAGCTTCTACGCTTGGAAGACAACATTATAAGCTGAGTCATCACTCCATACATACTTATACTTAAGACATTCGTTCAATTAAAACATTGCGATGCGGGGATTTTCTTGAAAAAGGATTTTCTTTCATAAAATATTTCCTCACGCCTTGTACCTTCATTTCTTAAAGAGTCTAAACATACATGCATTCTTTATTAACATGCATTCATTCTTTCTTATCACTTTCATTAGCCGTAGCACATTATTACATCCTATGTGCGAGGGTTAGCTGTAACAGCCCGCTAAAATTATCAGTTTTGGATTATTTCCCGACAGCAATCACATCTCTCTTGTCTTTACCCTCATCTGGAATCACGCGTATAGATTATCTTTTCCGTAAATCACGTAATTTGTTCTTCACCGACAGCTGTAAAATCATGAGTCTTCCAAGACCACGCCTAGCCTTTCTCAAGCCCAAACTACCACTTTATGTGGTGGACAGCCACCGTACGCCGCCACGTACGTTCCTCCGACGCATGTTCGTGACGAACAACGAGCGACGCACGGGTTATCCCGTCGATGGTATAACCTTCTATCTCTAGTTATTTTACGTTTAAAATAGTTGGTTGGTTTGTGGATTGTGTAGTTGTATTTGTGGAATTCGTTGCGTAGTTGTGAAGCGAAGTGTGGTTGTGAAGTGTTGCGTTTGATTGTGTATTTTGTGGACTGTGCTGTGAAGTATAGGCGTGAGATGGATGCCGTAGATGTGATACGGCGGGTTGTGTGAAGAGAATACGCGTGTAGCGTATTCTGTGTAATGCAGCGACGCGCCGCGCGACGTGCACTGTAGTGATGTGTGTCGTAGAAGGAAGGGAGTACGCATGTAGTGTACTCCGTGTTGTATGGCGATGCATCGTGTGATGTGCATCGTGTTGATGAGAGTTGTAGCGAAGGAAGTACGCGTAGCGCGTACTCCGTGTCGCGTAGCGATGCACCGTGAGACGTGTATCGCAGTGATGGGTATTGTAGTGTGGATGGAAGAGAGTTCACGTGAGTGTACTCTGTACTAAGTCGTGATACACCGGATGGCGTGTCACGAAGGGTTGAATGGCGTAGCAGAGAAGTGTGGAGCGTATGGTGTAATGTTGGGAAACTGTATGACAGTGTCCCGAAGCAGTGATGATATGGATTATAGTCCGGGATGACTGGTGTCATCTTGTGGTTGACTATGGCTAAGAGTATATGGATTGAGAAATGAGTTGTTTGTTTGGTTGTTATTGATAATTTTAATGAACTTGTTTTAGTGCAAAGGCTTTCTGAAGTCAATTTATCTCTTCCGAGTATAGTGAAACCTCAAGTTGGCCGTGGTGTTGCAAGTGCTTACAATATGGCAATTGAGTTCAGAAGTGAAAATCTTAAGGACTCGAGTGTTCCTCTTCCAGCTGTTGTGCAGTTCCTCGTGTCTCGCGCTCTATTCTCATAGAACGCGACGATCGAGGTAAGTTAGCTTCTAACTTACTATCAGTTTATTGTGTATGTATGATGGGTAAGGGAACTACAATTTATGTATGTATGTTATCATATATGTCATGTCATTACATGTTTATCTGTTACGCATGATTTATTCTTTTATGAATATTTATCTGTTACAAAATCTTTTATGTCATGCAATGTTGTATGTTATAAGTATGCCATGTTAAGTATGTCATATGTTACATGTATGTCATGGAATGTTTATGTTTAAATCATATTGTGCCATTTACAAGTATACGCCATGTTAGAAAAGTTCATGATATTAAATAATATCTCATGTATTAAGAAAGATAAGATATTTAAGAGTGACACGGACCTAAGCGTGTTCACCACAAGTTATGTTAAGGATGGCACGGACCTAAGCGTGTTCATCACAAGTTATGTTAAGGGTGACACGGATCTAAGCATGTTCACCACAAGTTATGTTATGCGGTGCCACGGACTCAAGCGTGGTTCACCTTATGTAAAGTTCATATAAGTTTCAGATCATGTTCAAGTTAAGTTATTCATGTCAATCACGACCCTAAATGCTAGGATGGGGTAATATCCTAGTGGAACTCCTTTGTTCACGCTGGAGTGTCTAAATAGGTGTGAAATTCCCTGGGTTGACGAAGTACAGTCAACAGGTTGCGAATGGGGCCTAAGTAACTGGTCACCGGAGCGCGCCAGGCACTAACGCCGATGGTGCCATATTTTATGTTACGTGTATTCATGGGGCCACAACAACTGTGGAGCATGAAGTATGGGGCCACAACAACTGTGGAGCATACACTACATGAGACACAGCAATTGTGACATGTAGAATACGTGGGGCCACAACAACTGTGGAGTACGTATTATATTTTATGTTATGTATAATGCGTGGGGCCACAACAACTGTGGAGTACGTATTATATTTATGTTATGTTACTTATAATGCGTGGGGCCACAACAACTGTGGAGTACGTATTATATTTATGTTATGTTATTTATAATGCGTGGGGCCACAACAACTGTGGAGTACGTATTATATTTATGTTATGTTACTTATAATGCGTGGGGCCACAACAACTGTGGAGTACGTATTATATTTATGTTATGTTACTTATAATGCGTGGGGCCACAACAACTGTGGAGTACGTATTATATTTATGTTATGTTACTTATAATGCGTGGGGCCACAACAACTGTGGAGTACGTATTATATTTATGTTATGTTATTATAATGCGTGGGGCCACAACAACTGTGGAGTACGTATTATATCTTATGTTATGTTACTTATAATGCGTGGGGCCACAACAACTGTGGAGTACGTATTATATTTATGTTATGTTACTTATAATGCGTGGGGCCACAACAACTGTGGAGTACGTATTATACTTATGTTATGTTACTTATAATGCGTGGGGCCACAACAACTGTGGAGTACGTATTATATTTATGTTACTTATAATGCGTGGGGCCACAACAACTGTGGAGTACGTATTATTATTTATGTTACTTATAATGCGTGGGGCCACAACAACTGTGGAGTACGTATTATATTTTATGTTACATAAGTATGGGGCCACAACAACTGTGGAGCATACACTACATGAGACACAGCAATTGTGACATGTAGAATACGTGGGGCCACAACAACTGTGGAGTACGTATTATATTTTATGTTATGTGATTCATGGGGCCACAACAACTGTGGAGCATGAAGTATGGGGCCACAACAACTGTGGAGCATACACTACATGAGACACAGCAATTGTGACATGTAGAATACGTGGGGCCACAACAACTGTGGAGTACGTATTATGTTTTATGTTACTTGAATACGTGGGGCCACAACAACTGTGGAGTACGTATTAATGCACTTATTATATCAAGACAATTAAATAAGATTCCAAGTTTATGTTAAGTCAAGTTTCAGATCAAGTTCATGTTATATTATACTCACGTACATGTTATGTTCATGTTTATGTTATGTTCCAAGTTCATGTTCACATCATGTTATGTTCACTTTTATGATATGTTCAAGATCACGTTCATGTTATGTTATGTTCATGTTATGTTATGTTCATGTCCATGTTATGTTTCACGTTCATGTTATGTTGTTTGTTCATGTTATGTTTTAAGCTTAAGTTTATGCCATGTTAAGTCAAGTTTCAGTTCATGTTTAAATTCTGGTTAAGTCATGCTATATGTCAAGTTATACTATGTTTATATATGACTATAATTATGCATTTATGCTTTTACTGCCATGCATGCATTTTTAACCTGTGTGTGAGTTTTATGTTAACTTACTGAGATTTGTAATCAAATCTCACTGTGGTAGTCCCAACTACCATTCCCCCGAATGGTAGATCTTGTTACAGGACCCAAAGGAGAATTGGAATCTGACCAACTGAATACGGTCGACTAGGCCACGGTGCGATGTTGATGATGGTATAGTATTTAACTTAGGTTAATACTTGTACTTTTGGAGTTGTATCTCAAGTATTCTTTTGATCACAACCATTTTAGACTAGTGTGGTGATCACGGCTTTTTAGTATGCCTTTATGTATGAATTATGTTTCAAGTATTTGGGATATATTTAGTTTGGTGCATAGTATTGCTAAAGAAAAAGATTATCCGCTGTGAATATTGCATAATGCTAGATGCATGTTAGAAACATTGCATCTTATATGTCATGAACGGGGGCAGGTAACCTTGTGTTGCATGTCCCGACGCTTCAAATGTCCGTTCAATCCCAAGCGGAATTTGGGGGCGTCACATTAGCAGTCTTTTGGACGTTGATTCCGCATGTGGCCACGGGTTAGGAATCTACTCCGTCAGGGTGCAGCACATTGTGCACTACCAGTGCTACTTACTCGGCATTGTAATCTACTCATTCATTCATTTAGTACCCATTCATTCATTCATGTGGTCGTTATGTATTTCCATACATTAAAGCATTCAGTCCTTCCATTCATTCAGTCTTTTCTTTCAATCCTTTTCATTCATTTTTTTCAGTCCATTTAGTTCATAAGCATCATTTAAAAGCATAGGCTTTTACCTCAACTTTTAAAAGCAGTATTTGAAATCATAACATAAGCATTGTTTAAAACATCAGCTCGTGGCATCCTTAAACATCATCAGTTCATGGCATCATTTAAAACATTAGTTCATAGGGGCATTTTATGACACTTTCTTCACATCCTTTAAAGCATCGCTAAAAGCATGAGGTGTTAGCCTCGCATTTCATTTCGTGAAAATACATCTTATACATAATACTTATAGACATCCATCCATATGCATACACTTAATACTTTGGGGTACATAAAAAGGGGTTGCCAAGGAGGGCCATTACATACGTATACTTGAAAACTTATACTTAGCATTCTTTCTTAAGACGTCGTCCGTGTCATTTCATAAAGGAAAATCATTTCATTTTCATTTCCATATCTTTAGAAAACTCTAGAAGAGTAGGAACATAATACTTACATGGACTCTAAGCCATACTCATTCATGTAGTCCATTTATGTGTGTTAGATGGCAACCTACATGCATACACATAACCTTAACGTCATTCTCAATCTAGTACATATGCAACTAAACTAGAAATAGAACTACACTTCACTTGGAACACTCTCCTTCTATCCTATGTTCTTACGTGCCATTTACTATGCTGAAACCTTTGGGATCCATTTACAGTCACTACCTCCGTCTTCTATGTCTTCCTTATCACGTTTCCTCTTTCTGGGACCCACTTGGGTCACCTTTTCCAAATTCAGCGTTTTACGTCAAGGTCTTATATTTTAAAGTGAACCTTTATGATTCATCTTAGGGTTAAGACACTAAGACCTTCATATTACTCTCCTATTAACCACATTCCGATGCACGACTCAAACCGACTAAGTCGCGCATCCCAATCCTAGACAACATACCCATTACTACCTTCATGCATCCTAGCCCATACTAAATCCTCATTCCCATCCATACATGGCATATGACTTTAAGCCAACTCTGAGGCTTAAACATCATGTAACCATGCTTAGGACAGATTACCCATTATATATGGTAAATTTGTCCAGTACACCTATCTCACCAGATGCACATGTACCTTACCTCTTATCACCTAAGATCAACTTATAATCCGTTGAAAGCCCGTTTGTATAAACAAGCTCCATACTCCGATACCAACTTATATTCAAATTCGGTCGGTTAGCAGGACCTTCCTACTTCTTCGCCCTTTACAAGTTCATCCTAACACTTACACGACAAGACCCATTCATTTTATGCCTTGGTCTCATCGCGTAGCTCAGGACTAACCTCAAGCTACATCTTGACACCTGTCACTATGATAGGGTCACATCACAACTACTTCGGGACATTGTGCCATAGTTCCTGACACTACACAATACACTCTACGCTCCTCAACTACACCATCCAACCTTTGTGACAATCCATCCAGTGTAAGTAGCTTGAGGGAGGTGCGGTGGAGCTGTGGTGGCGACGTGGAGGTGGCACGACGGCGGATCTGACCATGGATGGTGAAACTCGTGTATTGGAGAGAGAGTGTATGTGGGAGTTAGTGGCTACTACGGTGTGGCATGGGGAGGTTAGAGGGAGCTCATCGGGGGAGGGGAAACTCAGTGGTGGTGGTGCGGTGGCCTGAGCGGCAGTGCACGATGGTGCAAGTGGAAGAAACATGTGGGTTTCATGTGTGTGTGCATGAGACGATCCGACGGAGAGGGAGAGAGTTGCGGGGAAGGGAGGCCATGGTGGTGGTTGCTGGTGGGAGGAGGTGATCATGGTGGTCAACGGTGGTGTGGGTAGCCGCATAATACTGCACAAGGGGAGAGAAATGGGTGAAACCCATTTCAGTTGAGCTACCATAGGAGGAGAGAGAGGGCTATGTGGGGTTCACCAGTGGAGGAGTGAGGTTGTCGGCGTGAGGGGGAGACGTCAGTGGCAGCGGTGAGGCTGGGTGGCGCACGGCGACGCCCGGCTGAGCTTTAAGAGAATCGGCTAGGGGGAGAGCTTTCCATCAAGCTAGGAGAAAGGGTGAGGAGAGAGCGAGAGAGAGGAAGAGGGAAAAGTGGGGGGAAAAGGGTAGGGGCTTGGATATTTAATCTAGGCCCTTCATCTTGGGATATTCAAAACAATCTAACAGTGAGGAATTAAAACACTGATTTGAAAATGCATATACATTGATTTAACTTAAAACACTAAGAAGAATTATGATAGAATATTTTAAGCTAAATTTTAGTTTATAAAATATAATCTTCATCATTTATTAAGTGATGAAGTGTTGCTAATTATTTTTAAGAGAATAAACCATTTAATTTAATTTAGAGTTCTCAACATAGTTTAAATCTCGTAGTATGTTTAAATGACTAAAATCATTTAAATAAAATGATTTTCGACAACTATAATATTTTTGGAGCTCTTAAAAAATTTTATAATTATTTTATTTAAAATCAAGCTTAGTCCAATAACACTGGAAATATCCTATATAAATATTTCCAGGACATTTAAAATATTCAAAGGCTTTAAAACACTGGGCTTGCTTTAAAAATCACTTGATATCTTTAAAAACACGCTATCTAGGCTCGGCACGTAGAATGAGGCTCATAAAGAAGGAGCGGGATGTTACCCTCATGAAGCCACATATGAACTTTTGGAAGAGTTAGCATCTAATAACTATCAGTGAGCAGCATAGAGAGCAATGCTAAGGAAGGCGGCCAACATATTTGAACTTGATTCTATCTCCACGTTGGCAGTGCAGATGGCAAATTTATCACAACAACTAGGTAAGATGAACGTCAATGCTATTCAAACTAATGTTGTTTGTGATCATTGCACATGAAATCATTCAAGTATCAATTACCAAGTGGGAAATCCTTTTGCTCAACCAAGTGTTGAACAAGCAAATTACGTGTCAAATTTTCAACGTCAAAACAATCCATATGGAAACAAGTAAAATCCAGGATGGAGAAATCACCTTAACAGTTTCCACAATAAGAGAAGAAGCTGACATTTGAGGAGATGTTCATGTAGTACATACAAAAGACGGATTTGTACATGCAAAAGACAGATTTGTACATGCAAAAGACTGGTTTGGCTATCCAAAACAACTCAACTTCAATCCACAACCTTGAGGCTCAAGTTGATCAGCTTGCAAACATGCTTACTGAGAGCATGGCAGGGACTTTGCCGAGCAACACTGTGACCAATCTGAAAGAACATGTCAAGGCAATATCATTGAGAAGTGGGCGGACATATGAGCAACCACAAGTAGCAAATGCATAGCAAGATGAAGCTGAATATATAGTGGAGTTCAAGATGAAGGAAGCCGAGTCCGAGATGAAAGAAGTGGAGCAGACCAATCATGATGTGAACCCCAATCGACTTGCTTTGAGACCCAACAACAATATTGGAAAACCAAACCCAAGAAAGTCAATATAAAGTCTATCAGATGGAAGAATCTAGACCCGATGAGAAATCGTTTCAAGAACTTAGATTATATGAAAATCTAGACTCGTTGAAGAACCCGTCTCAAGAACCTAGATTACAAAGGAGGAACGCCACAAAAGTTGTGATTTACCTTTGATAAGTTCAAACGTTCAATCAAGAACAAGAGGAGATAAACTCAACTCACAATGAATAAAATTTATCAATTTCAATAATGTCTTTTTTTCTCAAATGATGCTACAAGTGGTTTAAATAAACAATTCCCAAAACCCTAAAGGAATAGTGCCTTGGGTACTGTAGCATGAATAGTGCCGCGCTACAGTAACTTCTAAAACCCTAGTTTGTAAAATAACAACTTTCCAAATAAGCCCTTGGCCAAAATACAAGGCCTTCCCAAAAACCCTAGTTTAATAGAAATAAGACGTATGGGCTAGACATCCCCAAAGCCCAATTATTCTAGATTAATTCCTATTACTAATAAAATAAGCCATTTTAATGAAATAAATAAGTCCATGGCCTTCAATAATAATAGGCCCAAGTCGTGTTTTCCATAACTTAGATCAAGTGGATCAAAATTGGTTATCCTTCTTTCAAGTCCATCATGAGTGTTGGGCTATTGCTACTAGCTTCATCCCAATTGGAATGCATCAATTCTTGTATTGCTTCCTTGATCTTCGTGACTCTTAATCTTATAATTGATCCTTAAGACTTGGTCCGCCTTGGGGCCCATCAAAGGAGATAGCCAACCAAAAAGCTGAGAAGACTAAGGAGAATAAAAGGGCTTCAAAACCCAAGAAATCCAGGGATTTTACATCTAAAACTCATTCTCCTTCAGTTTATGATCCATCAATTCTTTTTTCTCAAAAATTAAGAAAAAATAAGATTCATAATCAGTTCTCTAAATTTCTAAGTATATTTAAGCAATTGCATATTAATATTCCTCTCATTGAAGCCTTAGAGCAAATGCCTAAATATGCTAAATTTTTTTTTTTTTAGCTTGCTGCATCTTTATTTTATTTTCTTTTTATTTTTATAGTTTTTTTTTTTTAGTGTTGCGTTTTTCTCTACCTTGCATGCACAGGTATAGAGACGCCTTGGGTCGGTTTGCTTGTAAACATTTGTTAGAGTTAGAGTTAGAGTCTAATTTTTCTAATCATTTGTTTGATAATTTTTCTAATTCTGAGGAAATGAGTGAACACGGAGATCAACGCACCAGGACCTTTCAAGATTACCTCCATCCTACACGCACAGCCACACCATCATGCATCATATTTCCAGCTAATACTCGCCAATTGGATTTTAAAACAGGGATGATATAGTTACTCCCTACTTTTCATGGCTTGGAAAATGAAAATCCATATGTGCACACTAGGGAGTTTGAGGAAGTAGTTGCGACTTTTTATAGTCAAAATGCAACTGATGACATTGTGAGACTTAAGTTCTTTCATTTCTCTTTGAAGGATAGAGCTAAGAGTTGGCTATACTCACTAAGACCACGATCTATTGGGTCATGGAATGAGATGACTTAGGTCTTCTTTAATAAATACTTTCCTCAACATAAGACTAATGCTTTAAAAAGGCAAATCTCCACCTTTGCACAAAAGGACAGTGAGACTTTGTATCAGTCTTGGGAGAGATTTAAGGAGCTATTGAGTATGTGTCCTCACCATGGGTATTAGAATTGCCGCTTAGTGAGTTATTTTTATGAGGGACTTACACCTATAGAGTGCCAATTTGTGGAGATGATGTGTAATGATGAGTTCTTACAGAAAGATCCTGATGAGGCCATAGAATATCTCAATGAGCTTGTTGAAAAAGCTCACACTTGGACTGGACCTAGTGCTACTGAGAGCACAAATAGGTCATGACCTGCAGGAAACCTAAATGGTGGTGGAATTTACCATCTCAGGAAAGAGGATAACCTAAAGGCTAAAGTTGAGATGCTCACTAGGGAGTTAGAGGTTTTAAAGACTAAAGACTTAAAGCCAACACACGTGGCTAATCATGCGGAATCTTTTGGACCATGTTTTGTATATGGCGGGGTAGATCATCTTGCCCAAGAGTGTCCCACATTTGCTAAGATGAGAGGGATGTATGAGGAACAATGTAATGCCTTAGGTATGTACATGAACCCTGTTGTACCTTTCTCTGATACATACAATCCTGGGTGGCGTAATCACCCCAATTTTAGTTGGAAATCTAAAAACCAGCAGCCTACACAACCCCCTAGATCATATCCTGCACCTTCATTCTCTAGTAGCCCCATAGAAGATACTTTACATGCTTTTATTGAGGCACAGAGTAAAACTAATCAAAAGTTTGAATATTTGATTATGCAAGTTGTTGAAGAAAACAAAGAGATAAAGAGTCATATATCCAAGATAATGAGCTCCTTGACTGTGAACGAGTGTGGCAAGTTTCCTTCTCAAACTCAATCTGTACCCCAAGGTCAGCATATGACACAAAAAAATTTGAAAGAGGTCAATGCCATGGTGACAAGAAGTGGTAAGTCCTTACACATCCCAACAACTGAAAAGCCAGAGGATGTTGAAGAGGAACAAAGCAATGATAGTACTGAGTTCCCCAAGGAAGCCGAGGTAATCAAGAGTCCAGTTAAGGTACCATTTCCTCAAGCTTTAAAATTTGGTATGCGAACTTTGGATTCTAGTAATGAAATCTTGGAGAACCTCAGGCATGTAAAGATTAACCTTCCTCTTTTGCATGTTATTAAACAAGTTCCCACTTATGCAAAAGTTCTTAAAGATTTGTGTACAGTTAAGAGGAAGCACCATGTTAAGAAGACAGCATTTCTGACAGAGCAAGTTAGTGCTCTAATTGAGTAGCGAATTCCTCCTAAGTACAAGGATCCTGGTTGTCCAACAATTGCATGTACTATTGGGAATCATGGGTTTGGACAAGCCTTGCTAGTATTAATTTGATGCCTTATTCCATTTATTTGCAGTTTGGTTTGGGTGAAATTAAGCCTACTTCTGTTGTGCTTCAGTTGGCTGATCGTTCAGTTAAGAAACCGAGAGGGATAATTGAGGATGTTTTGATCCAAATTGACAAATTTTATTATTCTGTTGATTTCTTAATTTTTGACACTCAATCAGTTGTTGAATCTAACTCTAAGATTCCTCTCATATTAGGTAGACCTTTCCTTGCTACGACTAATGCACTTATAAATTGCAAGAATGGGTTGATGAAGCTATCTTTTGGAAATATGACCATGGAGGTCAACATTTTCTATATTGAGAAACAACCAACAGATGATGAGTGCCACCAAACTTACATGATTGACACACTCATAGACAAGGGAGTTTCCACAACTCATGATTTTGATCCCATTGAATATTCCCTTGTTAATTCTGAGTTTGATACTATTAGTGATTCATCTGATGTTACTGATACTTGTGCTATTTTTTATTAAACTCAGGATTATGGCACACGGGCTTGGCAACCAAAATTTGAGGAGTTGCCTAACAAAGGTGACAGACAGATTCCTGTAAGTATGAAAGCATCAAGAGTTAAATTGAAACCTTTGCATAAATATAAAATTTATAAGGTTAAAATGAAAGTATTTCATGATAAAAATATTCTTAGGAAGATGTATGAGCCTAATGACCGAGTACACTTATATGACTTTGGACTTCACAAGCACCAAGGAAAACTTTGGTTTAGGTGGACTGACCCCTTTGTAGTGAAGAATGTTTTTGTAAATGGGGCAGTAGAAATAGAAGATCCTAAGGATGGTCGGATCTTTAAAGTAAATGGTCAACGCCTTAAATTATTAATTGATAGGCAAGTTCCGGAAGTGGAAGACATTCCACTTGTGGATCCAGTCTATCAACCTTGACCACACCATCCAGGTATGTTTTTCGTTATTTATTTTGTTTTGTTTTGTTTTATTTTTATTTTCTTTCTTTTCCTTTTTGTTTGCTGTTGTTTTCTTTGTTTTTGTTTGTAGGTTAATTTTATTCTGTCAGTTCAGGTTGCCATCATTGATGCGTAGCGAGCTACCCACATCACTCGTGAGGTGTATTCTACCATTTTCAGTTACTCCATTTAATTTTGATTCTTAAACATTGAGGACAATGTTTCATTTAAATTGGGGGGTGGTGGTGCAAATTTAGTATTTAAAATGCTTGTTGGAATTTTGCGCCATATTTTCATGTGTCAAATTTTTTTTTTTAATTTGCATCACACGTGCATCATTTTCACATGTGTACTCATTCTCATTCATAGCCATCTTCGTGAATTCACCAAACCCACCATAATCATTTTTGCTGAAGCATTCACAGAACCCTTAATGCACTCATCCAAGCTTTGTGGTAAGATGATGGTTTGACACATGTAGCTAGAGAACTCTTTTGCTTAAGTATTCTTGTGAGTTTGGAGAGGATTGAGAGCCTACAAATGCAGTAAATTATGATAAGCGTTCATTGATCTGTTGAATTGGGCACTTCTTTTGAGAATATCATTATATGGTTTGTGGTAAGATAGTGGATATACTTGGGATATGACGAAGGTCAACTTAGGATCAACGTTTGAGCCTTTCAAGCTAGTCTTTTCCATCGTAGACCCATAGTAGCCAACTTAGAGCCAATAAACACATAGCTTTTTCTTTTCATATGCTCATATCATCCATGCCTCTCCACATTGGAGTATAACCTATATACTGAGAAGTGGAGAGTACATCAAGTGTGAAGTGTATACTAGGTGTGGAATTTGCATTTTCTTTCTTCTTCTTCTTTTTTTTTTTTTTTTTTATCATTTTCAATCAAAAAAAGAAGAAGAAGAAGAAGAAGAAGAAGAGTACAAATTGCAAAGTGTTCAATTGAGTGAGGTTCATCGTTACAAGAGAGAGAGAGAGAGAGAGAGAGAGAGAGAGAGAGAGAGAAGAAAAAAAAAGAAAAAAAAGGTTGGGTAGTAATGGTAAGAATACCAAAGTGGCATGTGTTTTTCCATCAAATTATTGAAAAAAAAAAACAAAAAAAGAGAAGAGGAAGAAGAAGGAAAAGTATTATTATTTGATGATCTGACAAGTGGAGAGTACATCAAGTGTGAAGTGTGGTCTACTGAGATATTTAATAAAATTCCCTTTGTATGTACTTGGAAGTCTTTTGGATCCTTTTCATTCTTTTTTTTCATATAGCCTCGAACCCAAGCCACGTTACAACCCTTTGTGTTAACCGTTCTGATCCTAAGTAAGCTTTTGGAAAGAGTGGTGGAAGTCTCATTTGTTAGTGTTCCTATCATAAGATCAATGTTTGTTTGTTGCTTATATATAATTGCCTAGTTTCCTATGAGAGTGTGTGTACACCCATTGTCAACTCCATAGAGAGAGCCCTTACACGAAACACTATTATACCCGTGAGTTATGGAGTTGAACCTTTTGCTTGAGACACTCTTGATGTTGCATGTGTCAAAGTTAGTGGTAAGATGGTTATGGCTTGGAGAACACACACACTCAGTGGGTTGCTATAGGTGGATTGATCTTGTTGGGTTATTGGATTCCTTAGATTGTTTTGATATGTGAATCTGGAAAGTGTGACTTGATGGCCTTTATGTGTGATTTTCTTTGGTCTCTTTCATAGTTTTGACATGAAAATTGTTAGGGACTAGCAAAGAGTAAGTTGGGGGGTGTGATGAGTGTGCGAAAGTGTAATCTAAATACCCTATTATTGGATTAAAATGCTAAAATGTGAATAGAAATCATATGAATTAATGTGTATTTTTGAATTAAGTTTCTATTTACATTGGGATACTCATAAGCAGTTTTTTATGTTTAATTTTAGAGTTTATAAAAGAGCAAGTCAAGCCCAGTCAAATTCAAAGGAGGACTTTCATGGGGTTTGAGAGCAATTTGGAAGAAAAGAAAAAGAAAAAGAAATCACAAAAGGAAACCACAAGAAGTCCAAGTCTGAAATTCGCTAGGAGACAGTTTGGATATACTTTAGTCTTTTGACCGTAACTTTTTACTCACATATCTGATTAATGTGATTCTTGATGCGTTAGAAAGATATCTTAAAGGGATATAAATTTGTATCTAATAAGAATTTCCAAATTCGGACACTTGAAGCGTGTACATGGCTACTAAGATGAGTCCTAAAATTTAGTCGATTTTTTATGTAGAAATTAAGATGACATTAGGGTTTCTTTCCTACCCTATATAAGCATATAATTAGCACGAAATAGAGGGGGAGGAGGCATAAGAGGCAGATCTGAATAGAGGAGAAATCACTTCCATGGCTACCATTCGTTTCAGTTTTCTCTAGAGATTTTTGTTGTCCAGTATATTTATGGGTAACTAAATTCTCAAGTAGAGTTAGGGATGAACTTGCACATTAGATGGTATTTTTAATTTATATATTTGATTTTCAATTATTAAAACTCTTTTATTTTATCATTCTCAATTCATCATTGATGTTTTATTCTCTGAATAATCATAGAATTTATTCTATTTATAGATTCAGTCATGCTTTTTCTATTGAATGGATTGGTTCTTTGATTATGTTTGGATCAATTATTTATCTATATTGATTTAGTTTTTTGTTGCAATATCGCTCCCTGAGTATATTGTCGTTGTTGGATTTTCTCAATAGGGATAGTAATTTACGTATTTTAAAAGTAGTGAATGATTTTTCAAAGAATTACATTTGATTTAATTTTGGTTTATAAATCTATACTTTCCGATTGGGAATTTGGGGAATTGATTTCCTAATTGAATTATCCAATGAATTAAAAAAATTAAAATACCGGATTTGTGCACGGGATTCCCAAAGCTCTACTGTTCGTCAATTTTGAGTACTTTTTCCGTTGATCACTTTGCTTCATTTTAATTTGCATTTAAAATTAGTTTTTGTTCTCTATTACTCATTTAATATTTTTCTTTAGTTTCTTTGTTCCTTTTGCTATTCTTTTAATTTGTCTCCCTGTGGAATCGACACCCCAAAGCCGTGATACAACTACCGCATTATTCTTTGGGCGTAATCAATTATCAAACAAGCAAAAATTGGAAGAGCATGAAACTGTGATGCTAACTAAGGAGAGCAGTGCAATTTTACCAAAGAAGCTGCCGCCAAAGTTGAAACATCCAGGGAGTTTCACGATCCCTTGCACTATAGGAAATTCCTATTTTGATAAAGCTTTATGTGACTTAGGGACAAGTATTAATATAATGCCTCTCTCTATTTTCAGTAAACTAGGTCTTGGAGAAGCAAAGTCAACCACCATCTCTCTACAGTTGGTGGACAAATCTATTAAATACCCGAGAGGACTCATTGAGGATGTACTGGTGATATTTGATAAGTTCATCTTCTCGACCAACTTCATTGTGCTCGATATGGAGGAAGAAGAGGAGATCCCTTTGATACTGGGTTGATCTTTCCTTGCGATAGGGAGAACCTTAAATTATCTCCAGCAAGGGAAACTCATTTTGAGGGTAGGCGAGGAATAGGTCACTTTTGATATATTTAAATCTATGAAATTCACTTCTGAGGTACATTCTTGTTTTCAAATAAGCGACCGAGATGTGGTCATGGCCGACAAGACTTATGGAGCTGAATTTTCAAAGCTACCACTTGAGGTATGTCTTACTCACTCTACAACTATTGAATTAGAAGACGAAGAGGTTAGGGAGTGTGAGAGATATTTGGAAGCTACACCATCCTTTCCTTCTTCAATAAAACCAAGAGTGGAAGAGTTAAATTCATCTCCGCCGACATCTCCAAGTAAGAAACCACCCAAGCTTGAGCTCAAACTGCTTCCATCAAATTTAAGGTATGCTTTCTTAGGCCACGACTCTACTTTTCCAATTATTATTAACAGTTCCTTGACTGATGAAGAGGTGGAGAAGTGCTAAGAGTCTTGCGGGAACATAAGATGGCATTGGGTTGGACCATCTCAGACATCAAAGGAATTAGTCATTCAATTTGCATGCACAAGATTTTAATGGAGGATAATTTTAAGTTGACTGTCCAACCCCAAAGGAGATTGAATCCAACCATGCAAGAAGTGGTGCATAAAGAAGTACTGAAACTGTTGGATAGCGCATGGGTAAGTCTGATACAAGTCGTCCCAAAGAAAGGTGGGATAACCGTGATCAAGAATAACAACAATGAACTTATACCGATGAGGATGGTCATGGGATGACGAGTATGCATAGATTATAGAAGACTTAATGATGCAACTCGAAAAGACCCTTTCCCATTACCTTTTATTGATCAGATGCTAGAAAGACTTGCGGGCCATGCTTACTACTATTTTCTGGATGGATATTCTGGTTATAATCAAATAGTTATTGTGGCCAAAGATCATGAGAATACCACTTTCACTTGTTCGTATGGAATATTTGCATATAGACGGATGCCTTTTGGCCTTTGCAATGCCTTATAGAGATTCTTAGTGAGAATGACAATGGGACTATGCTACTTGACCCCGAATAGGCTTCTAAGTTGAAGAGGGATATGGACTTCGTGATGGGTTAGCTCAAACAAGCTAGAAATTACTCATTTGAGGCAAAGGAAATCACTGCCAACCTTGGACAAGGGGAATCTTTTTTAGTATGACTAGTGATAGGACTTTGGTACTAGTGAAATTTCCCATTTCTTGGAGTTTTGATTTTCAACTTTTGATGGTCCCTTGTTTTGGGAGACTTTTGAGAACAATATCTATTTTGGAGTAATTTAATTGAGTTTAAAACTTTTGGGATGCTTACACTTTGGTACCATGTTATTACTTTTACCACCAGCCTTATGTAGTTAAGAAAATTTTTCTACTTTGATTTACTGCATACTACTAGATCATTAGGTGCATTGCATCTTATCTGTCATGAATGAGAGGTATGTAGCCTTGAGTTACATGTCTCGATGCTTCAATCATTGTCCAATCCCAAATGGGGGCTGGGGGCGTCACATAATTCTAAGCATAAAACCATTGCTCTTTTCAAAGCAAGAGTCTTAGCTATAATAGGCTCCATAGGGAGATCGATCTTTGAACACAAACAGGCCAAGATGTCCCCTTCTGTATCTCTGATTATAACTTCAATTCCCACTTTCTTACACTGAGCATCCATAGCAGCATCCCAGTTTGCTTTCACTACCATATCATCTGGCTTTTTCCATTTAATCAAGTGTTTGTCAATGCTTATTAAGGGGTGGTTTTTTTGTTGTTGAGCTGAGATGATTTCATCCAAGATTTCTTATGGAGTGGGATGCGGGATGGGTAAAATTTCATTTGGTGTATTGGTCAATTATTCGGTAACCATTGTTGGGGATAGATTTGGGATCCATAATTTGAGTTCAACCAAACTCTTTTGAGTACACATTAGCTATTACAAACAAGAAAGATGGCCCTATGGAAGATGGTAATAGGTTTGAAGTTTGGGGAAGTTTAAGGAGGATAGTGAAAACACATTAGAAAAGGATGTGAGATTTTTCTAAGATATTCAACATATTGAAGTGGATGATGGTTTCGAGTCAAATTTTGGCATGACAAATGGTGCAGTGAACATTGCGGATACCTAAATTGAGCTTGTATAGGTGAGGATACCTAAATTGCGGATCTCTTGGGGGTGGGAGTTGGAGGTTATTACCAACTTCATTATTTTATTCTATTTTGTAAAAGTGATCAAGGAAACTATAGACATTAGCTGGAGCCCTTCCAAGAAAGGTAGATTCATAGTTAGATCGTTCTACCAAGTTATAACTAGTCATGGCATGAACATTTTTCCACAGAGGAATATATGGAAGATAAAAGCTCATTTGAAAGCACATTTTGTTGTTTAGATAGCCTCCTTAGGCAAGATTCTTGTGATAGCTAAACAATTTGAGGAAATGTCATGCAATGGTGTTGGATTGGTTTTGCATGTACAAGATGAATGAGGAATAAGTCAATCACCTGCTTCTACATTGTGAGGTGGCTAAGACCATGTGAGATATTATTTTTTGGGAATTGGAGTATCATATGTAATGCATCCTAGTTTTGTGGATTTTCTAGCAAGCTAGAGAGGCCTCCTAGGCAATCCTCAAGTGGCAGCAATTTGGAAGATGACCCTTATATGTATATGTTAGTGCATTTGGAGGGAGAGAAATGATAAAAGCTTCGAGAATTGCAAGAGGACAATGGATGAATAAAAATTCTATGTTCATTCCATATACTTGGGTTTTGCTTTTTTTTTTCTCATGAATAAAACTTCTTGATTACCTATGAAAATTAAAACTTGATTACCTATAATTGAAAAATGTTCTATGCACTTTTGAGATAGCTTGAAAACTTGACTATATCAATTATGTACTCATGTAAAGATGGCAAAATATTTTCCTAAAAACACCAATACAATCCTTGGATTGCTTGGTTGGTACTTCCCTCACTGTTGCAAGCTGATCAACAACTAATTTGATGGCTTCTTTGCTAGAACAAAACCTTAAGGAGAGGTTTGGATAGTGAGTTGAGATGAGATAAATTGAGATAAAAGTTAAATAAAATATTGTTAGAATATTATGTTTTAATATGATTATAGTTTTGGGATTTGAAAACGTTGAATTATTTATTATATTTTGTGTGAAAATTTGATAAAATTGTAATGATTATATGAGATGAGTTGAGAAGAGTTGGAGGCCTTTCTATGTCCAAACCGGGCCTCAGGTTTTGTTGTTTACATCCATCTTGAAAATACTCTTTGTTGTGCTCCGGTGGCCTTTCCACATCAAAAGTTGTTTTCTTTATTTTTTTAGTTTGTTGCTTTGAGTTACAAATCACAGCTCCTTTCATTTTATTGGCAGCTCTCAAAATCTTTGTGAAGTTTTCCCACATGATGGTTAGGAGTATTACGATAAAAAAAACCGAAAAAGTTTGTAACTGGTCTGTTGCAGTACCGGTTCTTTAGAACCAAAACCAGTCCTAAATTAATGTGGTATCGATTTTCATATTTTGAAAACCAATTTCAATCGAACTAGACTGGTATATATTTTTAATTGTATTATATTATATTATTATATTGTGTGCTAAACTATTAATTAATATAACATAAAATTCTAATATTTTTTAAAAAAAAATTTGATGGAAGGAGGACGATATCTCCAAGCTTTATTGATTAACCCACACTTTTGGCGGAGGAATACTGTGGTTACATGACTTTTTGAAGAAAACTTATTAAAAACTTATAATCAATGAATTACAAACCAATAAGTCGAAAGACTAAAAACCTCAAAAAACTACATAGATTAAGAAATACATAAATAAGGAAAATCCAATTTATTTGTACGAACCAATCCTCTAAAATAAATGGGAACCTGTAAGATAGAACGGCAAACTTTATCAGAACCATACGCCTTCAACTTTGCCAAATAATCCACCGGGGAATTACCTTCACTGTAAATAGGCTTCACAATAAAATTACCATTATGTATAATATCTATGAGTTCATCCTAAAAATCTTCTAAGTACCACATACCACATCGTTGCCACTTTATCCAATTAACACAAACTAAAGAATCGAATTCCACATCAACATGTTTTATACCCAACTCACATCAATATCTCAAACCGAATAGCATGGCTTGCAATTTCACTTTATTATTTGAACCAGCACCTAGATGATTTGAAAAAGCTAGACACATATATTAGAATCCCGAATCACTCCACCTGCGACCAAATTTCCAGGATTCCCAACACTGCTACCATCAATGTTTAACTTGAACTTGCCAGCCAAAGGTTTCTTCTATCTAACTATCTGCACATTCTACTTTTTTATTGGAATAATAGGCACATTTAACTCTTCCAACTGACTTTCATCAGCCAAAGAAAATCTCTTATAAGTAGCTGTCATAGTCTGCAATTTCCCCAAGTACAGTCAAATCAACTAGCAAATTTCATCTGTTGAAAGCTTTTTGCCTTCCATCGTTGCTTTACATCTACGATACTACAATCTCCAAGAAATTATACACGGAAGTATTCCCAAAATGCTACCCATTTGAGTCGATCTGGAAGCTCTCCTAAACCACAATAAAACCATGTCCTTCCAATTTCAATCAGGATCATAATGAAGACCCAAAATAACCGAAAACTTTTTCCAAACCATCGACGCAATATCACCTTCTGCTAAAACATGATTCAAATCTTCCACTCCCTCTTGTTACAATCACATTTAGAAGGAATAGGAATACCCACCCTTCTCAACCTCTTGTTCACATTTAAACAATTATTCATTGCTTTACACATAAAAATAGAGATCTTTTAGGCAAAGAAGCATGCCAAACCCAAGAAGACCAACCCACTTCTGGAGCATGAGCACGAATACAATTTCATGCACTCTTAGTGGAAAACTTACCATCATTATTTTTTGTCCATATTAATATATCTTGTCCAGTTTTCGGAGAACCCATAAAATTACAAATTTCATCCGCCCTCTCAACAACAACCAACCTCTCTAATACTTCCATATCCCAGCCATTTTCTAGTTTTAATTTACACAACTTCCATTTAGGATCCTCCACGACTTGATTCTCATTAGCAAGAGATCCACCCTCCATCCAATTATCAAACCAAAAAAACAAATTCCCATCCTGAACTCTCCATTTAGAATTTTGTAACACAATAGGAATAGAATTAATAACCATGCGCCAAAATCGTGTACCCTTTCTCGAATCAATAAGAGATACATGTTTATCCCCAATATATTTTGAACGAAAAAAAATTATTCCATAGATCATCAATCAAAACTTTCTAAGCAAATTATATGTGGAGCAAGTATTGAACATATTCAAATTTCCAAAGGCCAATGCCATTTTCTTCAATTGGTCTACACATTTTTCCTCAAGAAAACTATTTCTTTTTTCCTTCTCCATTTATTTCTCCCCAAAAAAAATGAACTAAGTAATCGATTATAATCTTCAAAGCTGATTGAGGAAGTTGAAGAATAGAAAGTAGATGAATAGGTATACTTCCCAAAACAAAAACATGTTTAAGAAGAACCAATGTCACCCCCCCCCCCCCCCCCCCCCCCC
>QGSO01001277.1:80773-93680 GCA_011037825.1 Carya cathayensis
CCCCCCCCCCCCCGCCCTGGCGGGGGGCAAATAAGCATTTCATTTTCCATCCCCCAATCTTATCCCTTACACAAGAACAAGAGGATCCAAATGTCTCATCAACAGCTTATCAGACACAATTGTAGCTCCAAGATATGTAAAAGAAAAGAAACCTTCTACAAAACCAATCAGCCTAAGTACTTCTCTCTTCCTTCTAGGAGAAAACTGTTTTGCAAAATACACTGTATTTTTATCCTTGTTAACACATTGACCAGTCCATTCCTCATACATTTCAAGCACTTTCATCAAACCCTTAACAGACTTCTTATTTCCATTAGAAAAATTGACAATATCATTCGCATAAAGAAGATGAGAAATAAGAGGTGTGCCTTGTGGATGCGAGAAGCTGCCAATCTTTCCATCTAGAAAATGCTTCTTTAATACCTGAGTTAAAACTTCTTTCATAATAATAAAGAGTTATGGTGAGAAAGGATCACTTTGTCTCAGCCCCTACCACCTTGGAAAAACCCACAAGAAGTCCCATGCATCATAATAGAAAACCATAGAGAGGAAATACAATTTTTGATCAACTCACATATAGAATTCGACAAACCAGATGCTTTCAAAACATGCAAAAGAAAAACTCACTTCACCCGGTCGTAAGCTTTGGCTATATCAATTTTAAAAATAACATTACCACCCGTCACCTTTTTATTAATAAGATGCACCATTTCTTGAGTTATACGGATATTATCAAAGATGCTTCGACCTGGTATAAAAGCACTTTGTTCAGTAGAAATAATCAAAGGAAGCAAATGAGCAAACCGATTAACTAAAACTTTGGTGCAATTTTTGTAGAACACAGAACACAAACTAATTGGCCAGAATTTATCAAAACCTGTTGGTTGAAGCATCTTAGGAATAAGTACCACAAACGACGCCATAAAATAGTGCGGAAAAGGAACACCATGAAAGAAATATCTGAAAGCTTCCACAACATCCTGAGAAACAATATCTCCCAGCAAGCTCAAAAAAATCGGGATCCAAAAAATTAATCTTATAACATAAAATTAATATAACATTTAATGTAAGTTAGACACTACTTATACTAGTATAATTAGACACTAATTATCCTATTTTAATCTTATTATTCAAGTTTATTATCTCACTAATAAGTTAGACACTACTTATTTTGTACTAGTATAATTGAACATTAATGAATTAATAATTCTTAATAATAAATACTAAATTCTAATAATTAACTTTAGTATTGAAAAAATTATAATACCAAACTTATATAGTGTCACTTGTGTACACGATAATTAGAAAACCGGACTGGATATGATCGAAATTGGAAAAACTAAAAGTTATGATTCCAGTGATGAATCAATTTGTATCGGTTCTTAAATTTTCAAAACCGGTATATACCGAGTTAGTTTCAAAATTTGTCTAAATCGAATCGAACCGGATAACGATAGTTGATTACGCTCAAAGAATAATGCGGTAGTTATAGTACAGTTTTGAGTGTCTATTCCACATAAAGACAAATTAAAAGAATAGTAGAAGGAACAATGAAACTAAAGAAAAATATTAAATGATTAATAGAGATCAAAGATTAATTTTAAACACAAATAAAAGCGAAGCAAAGTGACTAATGGAAAAAATACTCAAATTTGACGAACAGAAGAGCGTCGGAAATCCTTTGCACAAATCTAGTATTTTAATTATTCTTAATTCATTGAATAACTCAATTGGAAACTCAATTCCCAAAATTACTAATTGGAAGATATAGATTTATAAACTAAATGTAACCCTTTGAAAAATTATTCACCACTTTTTAAATACGTAAATTATTATCATTATTGAGAAAATCTAACGACGACAATATACTCAAAGAGTAATACTGCAGCAAAGAATTAAATCAATGTAGATAAATAATTGATCCAAACATAATTAGAGAACTAATTCATTCAATAGAAAAAAAATGATTGAATCCATAAACAGAATAAATTATATAATTATTTGGAGAATGAAACATCAAAATCAATTGAGAATGATAAAATAAAAGAGTTTTAATAATTGAAAATTAAATATATAAATTAAAAATAATATTTAATGTACAAGTTCATTCTTAATTCTACTTAAAAATTTAGTTATTTATAAATATAATAGACAATTAAAATCTTAAGAAAATAATAAAATAAACGGCAGCCATGAAAGTTTATGTCGGCCCCTCTCTGCTTCATTCCGTCGTCCTTCAGTCCCCCGACGCTGCTGGTTCCTCTTTTTCCAGAGTATATTCGGTCCGTAAGCCCCACACGTAAGAACCTAGCCTCCCAAAGACAAAACCTTAAGGCCTTGTTTGTTTATACAAAACCAAAAATCTCATCTCAACTCATCATTATACCTTTCGCAAATCCCCATACAACTTTTTCAAATCTCCATACAAAATATAATAAAAAATTTTACTTTTTCAAATCCCAATATAAAATTAATATTACAAAATTATATTATAACAATATTTTATTCATTACTATTTAAAACATCTCATCTCATCTCATCTGTGTATCCAAACGGAGAAAACACCTTTCCGTATTACGTCTCGCAACCAAAAAGGCCAAAATTACCCCTCCACGTGTTGCGTCCATAGAGAATTTCAGCTAGCGTTGAATCCTTCAAAGACCTCTTGCGTTGCCTCCTCTCTACTGCGTCCAAAGGCTAAAGCCAAAATCCCCACAAAAGACAAAAACGGCCACCTTCCTTCTAGAACCCATAAAAAAGCCCGTGTATATCATTCCTTCAAAAATAAAATAATTCCAATCTTTTCATGTGTTTTTCGTCCAAAGCCCAAAAAGTAAAACTCAAAATGGCACCACCGTGTTGCATGTAACTCTCTTTTCCTCCCAAGACCCCTCCATTGATCAACTGCCCAAAGACTTATCTCTAAAATGTGAGAATTCATGTCCAAAAGAAAAGAGGCCACTTGCCGCACGCATGGGTCAATTGAAGTCCATGTGCTTGTCAACCGATTTATATGTGGGCCCATATAAGTGCAACCCAAAGTGATATACAGTTGCTCCAATTCTTTTCACCTATATATATGTTGCCATGCATTTTACTCCATGCGGCTACATCAAAATAAAACCAAATGTAAAATCAAATAGTAAAGTTATGAAAATGTTAAGTGTAAAGTCCAATTGCAAATTATCTCTTACCAACCAATAATAAAATATTTGAGATTTAAAATATTATAAAATCATGCTCAAATATATCTCAGTGTAAATATATATTAAATTTAATAATATAAATTATATCTCATTATTTCTATTCACATTTTAACATTTTAATCCAATAATAAGATATTTAATAGTCGTATAAATAACTTGTTGCTGATAAAAAGATTGCATAGTAGACATCTCCTTTGACATTCAGATCTTTGCCCAACTTGAAATCAAGAAACTACCATGCATTCATATTCAACTATGCAACTCTAGATACTTATTTATCATTACTTTTCCTCTAGAGTCCATTAGAAGAAAAAAAGACCTCATCATCAAGTATTTCCTGAAGTACTTTTTCTCGAGGATGCATCTCCAACACTTCCCAAGCCGTCATTTTAGACATTACCAAACTAATATAGGACAAATATTGTGATACCAAATCTGATGTAGGACTTTGGGACTTCTTTTTGGTCTTAAGATGATCAGGGTCTATAATTTTTGTGAGAAATCCTAATGATTAAAGTTCACAATGATTTGAAAATGTAATACAAATCCGAAAATGTAAATTCTAAGTATCTTAGGGGTATGCTCATTAACCCTTGAGTAATATGACATTTAGTGGTTATTTGGGAGCTATTTGATGGATCAGTGGTTTGATTTACTTACAATTGGACTTTAGGGTAGATCCATACACATGATTAGATCTAATACGGGTAAGAACTCGATCTACACCCATCATGAAGTGGACCAAGATATGTTCTGCAATTGAAGTAGGAGGAATAAGGATTAGAAATCTAATTCTATTTGTGATGACTAGGAATTTAGCTAAGCCTCATAGTTATTTTGGTATATTACTTTGGGCCAAGCAAGGTGGAGTAACCCATTTAGAGACTAGATTGGATTACTAGGCATCTAAGGTCTTAAGGAAGGCCCAAGCCCATGAGTGATTTGGCCCCTATAGTAAAATTAGGGTTTTGAAGCCCATTAGAATTAGGGACACGCCCAACCTAAATCTTGGATGTCACTTGTCATCTATTGGAACCTACCACTAAGGCTTAATGAATTTGGATTGAATTGAGGGAAGAGAGGAGAGAGAGAGTATAAGGTGTGGTCATGCACACCTACCCTAGGGGATAACCCCCTTCCTTCCATGTGTCATGCATTCAAGAAGGCTTGCTTATAAGATGGAGGTATTGTGACACTTGTCACAATTAGAGAGAGGTTCTAGAAGGAAAGTGATGAGGTTATGGAAAGTGGAGACTAGGGAAGACCAAGGAACAAGGCATGACAACCATGGAAGAGAGAGGGTTTCGGTTTCTAGAAGATATGGCCAAGTGTCATGCATGCAAGACAAAAGGTGAACGGTTTTTCCTTGGGAAAGGGCGAAATCTTGCTTGGAAAGGGAAGGACCTACATGCCTATGGAGCTTTTAGAGGAATATTGTGAAGGGCACACTTGAGGTGGACGGCTAGGGCAAGGGGACTTGGACATTGCCACCCACAATGACCAATCATTGGACATTGGTAGAAGAAAGATCTCCTTGCCTTAGATGAGCCTTTCGGCCACCCACACACACATGCACACTTATAGAGGATTGAGGAAACTCTTAGTTTTAAGAAGGACTATTTTGCCACAAGGTATAATGAACCAAGACGCAAAATGAAGGGTAAGAAAGGAAGTGGAGCTTTGGTTTTGAGGAGGCCACGCCACTTGTCCAAAAAGATGCATTTGGTTGCCAACACAATCCAATGATGGAAAAGGGGAAGAGGCACACAGGTTAGGTGCCAAATGGCATCCATGCAAAGGAGCTTTAGCTTTTCAAGAAAGATCACATGCCTATATAAAGGGAAGAGACGAAAACCTTAATGTCTTTAGTCACTTGGTGGAGTTCTCTTGAGACATTTGGCCATTTCATTTTTCTCTCCATTTCCACAACTTTCTCTCCATCCAAACACCACTCATGCCATTATTAGTTCATTCAAACACCATTCTATGTGCATGCAAAGCTAGAGATACCATCTAAGAAGGAGGCCACACAAGGTGAGGAACCAAACACTCTTTTCCTTACACCACACACATGGCCAAAAATTTTCAGACTTGATGAAGTTGATCATGAACACATACTCAAACACACACCCACTATGAAAGAAAGAGAAGAGTTTTCGGATTTGCTAAAGTTTCTCACATGAGCATGCACACACACGCCCTCGACTAGACTAGGGTTCTCATTTTAAAAGAATGAAGTCTCAAACCTCATTTGCTTTAAACTAATGAGCATGGCATTTTTTAGGAAGGAGGACCACAACCTTAGTACTTGCTTAAACTAGGATTTTGTTTCATGATAGTTTTGGACTTGAGGAAGGGAAGTCCGAATATTGGAAGACTATTTCTTGCCTTGAAAATAAGTTTACTGAGCCAAGAACACAACACTTACTCACACACAAAGTGTTGTATGGAAGAAAGTGCAGATCCCCTCTGTATTGGGATGAAGTCGATGAAAGGAGGCTGTTAGGACTAAAGTACTTGCAAGATGTGCAAAAACAAGTGACACTAATCCAGGAAAGGATGAAAGCAGCCCAAAGTCGTCAGAAGAGTTATGTCGATAAGCGATGAAGGAGTTTGGAGTTTGTTGTAGGAGATTGGGAGTATGTCAAGGTTTCACCCATGAAGGGAGTCACATGGTTTGGAAAGAAAGAAAAATTGAGTCCCCAGTATGTAGGACCATTTGAAGTTATGGAAATAATTGGTGCAGTAGCATATTGATTGGATCTACCAGCCGAGATGCAAGGAGTGCACAATGTCTTTCATGTATCATCATTAAAGAAGAGCTTTGGTGAAATGCAACTTGTAGTAATGGAACCCGGTAGCATATGACTTCAACCTAATCTATCCTATGAAGAGTGGCTAGTGCATATTGTGGATGGCAAAGAGCAAGAGCTGAGGAATCGAATGATATCTTTGGTAAAAAGTGCTTTGGAACAACCCGGCCTTTCAAGAAGCAACGTGGGAAAGAGAATTTATAATGAGGACTAAATACTCTCATTTGTTTGTAACTTAGAACTTGTGTGTTCATGAATCTTGTTTATGATTGATTGTACTTTGGTTATTTTTGTGTGGATGTCTCTATGTTATTTGTGGATTTTTTTTTTTGGTGACAGTGTGTGCACCTACCATACCCGTCAAGAGGGCATGGCTGATAATAGGAAAACCCCACGCATGTCTGTATCCTTGATAGCGCAAATTAGAGAGAGACATGAATGCAGCTGCAGGAAATTACGAGCAAGGAAGGATAGAATGATGACTACTCATTGGCATCAGATGGAAAGATTTGAGCATCATCGCACTCATGTGTTGGACGCTGATTTTTGAGGCAATATTTTTCTAAGGCAAGCCCTACCACATGAAGAACGTCAACCCTCGCACAATCCATTGGTATGGAAAGATGCAGGAAGGTTATGTCTGCTCAGACTTAACCTTGAGGTAGAAACCAATCTCGTTGTAGAAGCTCAGCATTGAGATATGAGCCATTTGAGACTTTAGATACATCTACTGATCGTATTCGTTATTGCGAGGAAGGAAAACCCATTGAAGATACTGAGCTTGAGCTTGAGTATAAGTTAAATGAGATGCAAGTAAACGTGTATTATGATTATGACTTTGACACAATATTTTTTTTATTGCAAGATTCAGTGACAAGAAGATGAATTACCACACCCGTCATCATCTAAGGATTCTACAGTAGCTAGTATAAGAGGTATCAATCGGAAATTGATTTTTCTTGTCATTAGTTTTGTCAGTTTGACTACAGTACTTATTTCAAGGATGAAATCTTTTTCTAAGGGGGGAGAATGTGACGACTGAGATTTTAGCTAAGCCTCTTATTTATTTTAGTACATTGTTATTTTGGCCAAGCAAGGAGGAATAACCCATTAAGAGATTAGAATAAAATAGAAGGCATATGAGGTATTGAGAAAGGCCCAAGCCCATGAGGAATTCGGCCCTTGTAGATGAATTAGGGTTTTGAAACCCATTAGAATTAGGGCACACGCCTATCCAAGGGGATGAGTCCCTTCTTTCCATGTGTCATGCATGCAAATAGAAGGTGAAGAGTCTTGTCTTGGGAAAGGAAAAAATCTTGATTGGGAAGAGAAGGACTACACGCTTACAAGGATTCTAAAAGAATCTTGTAGAAGACCCACTTGAGAGGGACGGCTAGGGTAAGGGAATTTGTGCACTTTTGCCACCCACCATGACCAATCAAACAATGTCCAAGATATTGGTAGAAGGAATATCTCCTTGGGAAGAGATGGACTTTTGGCCACCATACACTCACACACTCCTCACACGCCACTTGGCACACATACACACTTGAGATTGAGGAAAATCCTAGTTAGACAAAATACCATTTTTCCATGAGATTCATAGAACCAAGACACAAGATGAAGGGCAAATGGGGAATGGAGGTTTTGGTGTTGAGAGGGAGGTGTCACTTGTCCAAAAAGCTCCATTGTGTTCCCAACACAATCTAATGATAGATAAGGGAAAGAGGCCCAAGGGTTAGGTGCCAAATGGCATCCATGCAAGGAACTTAGGTTGTACAAGAATCCTCTTATGTCTATAAAATGGGGCTTTTTTTTTTTTGTCACTTGGTGGTTTCCTCTTGAAGTTTTTGGCCACAACATTTCTCTCTACTTTCCATCACTTTCTCGCCATCCATACACCATCCACACTACACTCATTTCTTTCAAACACCATTTTGAGAGCAAGCAAAGCTAGAAGATACTTTCTAAGAAGGGAGTCATGTAAGGTAAGAAGTAGAAACAACTTTTTCTTTACACCACACACATGGCCATGAGAAGCAAGTTTTGGACTTGGAAAAGTTCACCATCAACTCATCCTCAAACACACTCACACACGACCAAGAGGAAGTTAGTTTTTGGTTTTGTGGAGTTTTTCACATGAGCTTACACATACACACATGGCTAGATTAGGGTTTTTCTTCAAAAGGGATATGGACTCAACCCTAATTGCTTGAGGCTTATAAACATGATATTTTGTAGAAAAGGGCCACGGCCTTAGTGTTTTCTTGAACTAGGGATTTAGTTTATGCAAGATTCTGACTTTAGGAAGGGAGGCCCGAATATTGGGAGTCTATTTCTTGGAAAAATGTCAAGAGCACAACGCTCACACATGGGTTAGGATTTTGAATAACTGGTCCTAATGATACATATATATGTATATATATATGTTTTCAACTTGCTCACTTATTGATTGTGGATTTTTGTAAATAAATTTCTAACTTGTACTTGATATTTTATGTATATGTCATGTGAACTCGTTTGTTGTTGGGTTGTATGATGGTACTTGAAATGATGATATTTGTTCCATGTGTTATAATCTGTTCCAAGTATGTTTGCTCAATGCATGATTGAAATGGTTTATTGTTGTTAGTTTATGTTATGAAAATGGAATGAGAGGCCATATTTAGGGTTTGGATTGCATGATTTTTTTCAAGTTGTATGACCAAATCTTTTAACAAGATTATGCCCATGAAATACTTGCTTTTCCATAGGAAGGTTCACTTCTATGTTTTTGGCTACACATGTATGTGCAATGATAAAGTTCTATTAAACAAATTAGAAGATTCTAAGTTCACGAAAAGTTGGTGTAATGCACATTTCAAGATTATTAGGTCTTAGCCATAACCATGAGTGAAGAGCTATGATTATGTGATTTAAGTTCTATATGCATAAAACCAATTCTCATGCATACTAGGGTTAATAGGTTTTGGCCTTGCATAATATATGTGAAGTTTTGAATGTTTGTTGTTCAAATGCCTTAGAATTTATGATTAAGAATGTGGTGGCATGTTCTAATATTTTCAAGCTGTAACACAGAAGGTATATGGTTGTGCATGATTCATTGAATGACTATGTTGAGTCTCGGCATGCATTAGTAAATGTCTCATGAAAGTACAAGATTTCATAGTCCATGTCTCATGCATTCAGTTTTTGAAACCGATTATAAAAAGAGAGAGTCGTTTAAAGTTTTGTCATGACCCCAAATGCTAGGACAGGGGAATGCTCTAGTGGAACTCCTCTGTCCATTTAGGAGTGATTAAAATGGAGTGGTAACCCCTAGGTCGGCGAAGTATAGTCAGTGGGTCTCGAATGGTTCCTAAAGAAAAGGATACTAGAGTGGGGTTGCACCTAAATCTACTGGATGCCCTACGGTGAAGGCAAAAAGGTGAACTGCTTTAATAAGTATGATTAAAAGTAAGACGTAGTCACTTTGGTCAAAGTGGGCCAACGGTGGATACTGTAACTAGAGGGGAACACGTGGTGCATATGGGAGCCATGAGGTATCTAATTATATGTTAAAGTCAAAGGATAAGGCCTTGAGCTCTAAGGCATGTTATGCTATGTTATATAAACAAGAACTCGAGCTCATATGTATGTTTTAAATGTACAATAATGAAATGATGAAAAGAAGTTTTGTGAAAAAGGTTATAAAAGTTTCGATATATGTTGTGTTTTCAAAAGTCAAATGCATAAGTAAAAGTTCATGTCCATGCATTCATTTTGGTTTGCTTTCATATGCTTATGATATTTGTTACATGTTATTTGTTCACTTACTGAGATTTCTTGAAATCTCACTGTGGTAGTTTCCACTACAATTCCCTCACCAGGAATGGTAGAAGTTGTGACAAGAACTCAAGAGGAAAGTCATGGAGAAGCATAAGAGACCAGCTCCCTAGATCCCTAGGGAGGCTCCAAAGAATTTTGGAGAGGCTGGAAGCCGTAGACCTATTTATCGGTGCAAAACTGGAAGTGCATAGTGTCGTAGTTTTATAGTAAAGTGATGAGAAGTGTATCGTCCTCAGGGATTGGTAACTTACTTTTGACAAGTATTGAAATTATACTAATCTTGACTTTATTTAGAAAAGTCACTAAAATTTTTGTAATTGCAATTTGAAATAAAATTAATTCAAAGACAATATTCAAAGGAATAGAAAGATGTTGTTCAAAGATCAAATTAATGAGAAAGAAAACTTCTAGGAAATTGATTTCACCTAATCCTTCACTTTGCTTTACTCATCTAACTAATTGAATTTAATTCTCTATATTTGTTAGCAAATCTCCAAAAATATCCAAAAGCCTCTTTCGATAGTCAATTGGTAATATTCTTGTTCATCATTTTACACAAGAGTATGTAAATTAATAAAGCAAGAAATCATTAAGACCAACGATTTTAATATTACATAGGTTCATACAAGTCTTTCGATGTCTATATTTACCTATGCCGAAATATCTAAAATCTATCCTATAATTCCCTCTTTCGATAGCAAATCACAAGATCAAAATTATCTAATTAATGGCCAGTCAATTAGAGGCAATAAGCTCAAAATAAATCAGACAAATATAAAAGAGAATTATTTTAAATTAGCATAGATAAGCAAGCATAGTTCGAAACTAGATTACATCGTTTTTCTAGAATAAAGAAATTTTAGTTCATGCTAAAAATTAAATTTAACATAAACGAATTTACCATAATTTTTCTAAGAGGAATAGAAGAAAATGAACATTGAAAAATAGTCTCGTCGTCCTAGCCTCTCAGTCATAGCTTCCTCCTCACAGTTGTAGATTGTCTTCAAATGAAAGGAAAAAAAAATTAAAATCTAAATGTGCCGTTCCGTCCGTGCGTCCAAGAGCCATGAATAAGACTAAAGCTGCCTTTTTTTTTTCTCTTGCGTCTGTAACTCTCCTTTTCATCGATAGAGTCCAGCCCAGCGTGAAACTCCTTTACCAAGTCAAACTAAAAGTTCAAATCTGATGTTGCTTCATGTTCCATGCATAAAATCCAAAACTGAAAGTTCAAATCTGATGTTGCTTCATGTCCCATGCATAAAATCCAAATCAAATAAATTCAAAGGCTGCTGCTCATTACATGTTGATCCAAACCAAACAGCTTCCTTCACCATGTTGCATGCCAAGTCAAACCGAAAGATGACCCAAGTGTGAACTCCTTCAAATATTTTTATCTCTAAAAACCAAGAGGGACCCGCTTTGCATGCCAACCTCTAAAGCCAAAATGAAACCTTCCCATTGTTTTGTTCATTCAAGGGTCAATCTCTCTAGCTGCTTCACATCTCCTCTTTTTGAATTTAAAAATCTTCCTCTATGTTTAGCATCTTCAAAAATTTAGTTTGTTTTTTTATTCCCAAATAGTACTGATGATCAATCTCTCTAGTGTTTGTGGAAGACTTGCCTGGGCTACCCCCTGTTCGTGAAATGGAATTTGTTATAGACTTGGAACCTGGAGCAGCTCCTATTCATAAGGCTCCTTACCGCATGGCACCAGCTGAATTGAAAGAGTTGAAGACTCAGTTGCAAGAGCTGGTAGATAAGGGGTTTGTAACAGCCCGCTAGAAATTCAATGGTGAAATTTCTATAGACTTTAGAAATCTCGTGAAAACTCCATAAGTTTTCACGAATCGACTAATCGCATAGGTTTTAGTCAGTGAAACCCTCAATGATTGGAATCTATTTGAAACTCCAAAAACTTGGTTGAAACCGAAACCCTAAACGGTTTCCCCAAACCCTAAAGTTGGCCTTCAAGCCCTTTTGATCCAATTTCTAGCATTGTGTTTAATCACTTGATTAAATCACTTCCACATGCTATTAATTTCTCAAATTCTTATTATGACATCTTTATCCAACATTTTAAACCTTGGAAATTTGATTGGGCCAAGAAAAATTGGATTTGGGCTTGATAGCATCTCAAACCCTAACCAAATCTCATTTAAACCCTAAATTGAAGTCCACTTGGTTGAGGCCCACTAAGGTCGACTAAGGCCCACGAATTTGGCCACCTTGGCAAAGCTCCTTGGAGAAGCTTCCTCCCCCACTTTTCAGACCATTCATTGCATCAAGTTGCACTCAATAATATGGAGGAACCCACCCCATCAAGTCCCATGTCTTATAGCTTTTGTAGGTTGTCCTTTGCCCCCCACTAGCCTCTACCTTATCACATGTCTACACCTCCACTCAATGATTTTTAAGGTCTATATATTTCCCCTGAAGAGGTCTTGAGTCGTGCAAGACTCACTTACTTCACTTTAATCATTTCTTCACTCAGTTCTTAGAGAGAAACCCAAAAGAGCTCTCTCGGGCAGATTTCTGTGTCTTTTTGTGTGGAGATTATCGACCCTTTGTAAGTATTTTTATACAATGACTCCTTCATAAAAGTTGTTCCTCTTTGAGTCTAGTTTCTGTAGATGTATTTTTAGTTCATTAAATGGTCATTTGGTCAGTCAAAAGTATTTGTAACCATGGAAAGGTCATTCTAGGCGTGAATCTAGAGAGTATGTTATGTTTTGGAGTTTTTGACCAAGCTAATGGGCATATCTTGGTCCGAAAATTTTATGGAGTGTTGTTAGAATGTGTTTAAGAGTTTTCATTGAAGTTTTGTTGCATGAATAAAGCTTTTGATGATATATTTTCTTAGATCTAGAAACTCGAAAACTGGAAGTGGAAAAACAGTTTTTATTTGGAGAAAGTTTGAATATTTCGTGGTTTGATCTTACTCTAATGGCTTTGATATTTTATATGATGATCATAAGTCTCTTATTTTCATGTTAGGATGTTATTTTGGAGATATTTAGCATTAGTTTAAAAGATATGTTTTTTCTATGCAAGAGAATTTCG
>QGSO01001280.1:0-17190 GCA_011037825.1 Carya cathayensis
GAAAAGAATAACAAATAATGTTTGTTTTTTTTTTCTTTCATTCTAATGCAATGAATTTCTAAGAAGTCTAAGAACATCCTCATCCGGTTCTGTTTCATCATAAAATTTCTTATAATTTAATTTAAAATCACATTTTTTCAAATTTATTCATAAATTTTATTCATCTTGTAAAAACTTCATACACCCTATTCTTCATCTCTATTTCTATTCTATTAAATAATATTTCTCTATTTTTTTTATTACTTTTTATCTCACTTTCATTTACAATCTTAACTATTAACTCTTTTATCTTATTATCTTCTTTTCAAATATCATTTTTTACTAAATATTTATATAATTTGACTACTCAATACAATATTATTTTTTAAATCAAAATTTATATTATAAAATAATAATTTTTTTAATGTGTATTTTCTAATGTGCTGGACAATTTTTTTGCCCTATTCTCTTTCTTTTCAAATATCACTCTATTCCCAAACAAAAACAAAAAAATGGTGTCAGGATCTTTATGCTTATCCTCCCCTTCCTTGTTCACTCTCTCTTCATTCCATTCAAAATCTTGTTTCCATCCTCCCCAGACTTTGCTTCACTTCCTCGCCCAAGAAACGTCCACTTCCCATTTTTTTTTCTCTCAATGCAAAGCTCTCTCTTCCCCATCAATCCAACCCTTGGCTTTCGCAATTCAGAGAGAAAAAACTCTAGCTCAAGTCCATTGGCCTCGATTTTCTCTCCCTCATCAACCATCCATTACCCATTGAAAATTGAAGCTGTCGGTGGCGGAATTGGACTGACTCAAGGCTGGCGACGACGGATCTGAGTTGACCCATGGTGGCGGCTTCAATTCATGGTGGATCTGGTGGTTTGCTGAATTTCATACGGTGGATGATCCATTTTTGGATGGTTGGAATAGAGGAAAATTTGTCCATCTAATTTGCTAAGTTTCATACGGTGGAGAAGGAAGGATGCGACGGTGGCGTGGCTAAGGTTTGTGTAGTACAAATGGCTACTTTGTGAGAGGAAGGGACAATCGGACGAGGGCATCCAACCAGAGGAGAAACACAGGAACTAAAAATAAGATTTAGGGATGTACAGTAAATTCTCAAATATGGGATCTTATGTAGCACCTGTAAATGTCATTCCCATTTTAGAGCACTCCTAATAAATGTTTTATAATGAATTTTTCTTTAAAATGTAGAGAAATATTTTCAAAATTATCTTCCATCAGATTTTTTAGTTTTAAGGGACTTTACAATTTGTTACAGGAAAACCTCTACATTTAGAGGAGCCTGTACACGATTGTAAACACTTTTTTTATTCATTTCTCCCATGTCCATAAAATTTCGGAGCTACGGAGTCGTTGCCATTGTCTTTGGAGTGGTGATATTTTTAATAATTTGGATATTAATTATTTGACTAGTGGTGATATTTTAATATATATTTTTATTATATAATTTTTTTAAAATTTTTAAATTAATTTATATTTTATTCTAACTTAAAAATTTGGATTAATTAAAAATAATACATAATTATACTACATTGTATATAGAGAAATATTACAAATATCAAGAGATATAAAAATTTCATTGGTAGATAGAGAAAATATTTGAAATGAATAAAAAATATTAAAAAGTATAATATTTAAATGATATGAAAAAAAATAAGTTGATATATGATATATTGTAAAAATTAGTATGTAAAATAGAAAAAGTGAATTTTAATAATATATTTTAAAGAATAAGATAGAAAATTCATTGAGAGTGCTTTTAGAGATTGGAATGGAATATATTTTTCGTATAAAATTGTGAAATTTTTTTTAAATGATAAGGATAAAGAAAGAGAAAACCTTTGGGCCGGTTAGACCTATAATCCATGATAAACAGCCCCCCAATGATAGATTGCCACGTACGCTTTCCAGTATAATTCACGTGTGACCGCACTGCATACAATCCCTCTCGCACCTCCCCCCACCTTGCGCAACCAGAGAGGGACACTGCCTGCGTCTTCTTCAACTTTTTCTTCTTCGATTGCGTTCCCCAATGTACTTTAATTTTTCTTCATATTTTTTGTGTTCGACGACTGGAGGGAGGGTGCTTGACCGTGCTTCTTGCTAAGTGGTCATTACCTTTTCTTCTTCCCTCTTCCACCGAAGCCCCCAAGTTCCAACCCCAGAAATTCTCCTACCCAACCCGTGTTTTTTATCTCTTTGTTGAAACAGATCGATTATAAGAAATTTTTTGGGCTCTTTTTGTGTTTTGAATGGCAGCAAATTATAGACAGTGGGGGTGGGGCTTAGAGGATCGTGATAGACAAGGAAGTTCCACTGTGTGGGGGCGTAAATCTGGTAGTATCTGAAACCGGGAACAATGGTGATCTAGTGCATTCGTGTCAAACACTTTCTGCTATATGCAGTAAAAATGAACCCCAAGAGAATATAGCAATGAAGGGCCTTGCAGAATATATCTCTTCTTGATGATGGACAAGGCACGGCACTTTCTTCATTGACAGTGAGGTTTGGGTTTCTTCTTTATTTTTTCTATTTTTATTTTAACACAATAGTACCTTTTTTTTTCAAAGTGATTTGAGTATTTGGAGCCATTGATGTCAAAAGAGCTTCTCTATGAATTTCCCAGCAACTTGGTCTGTCGAACTGAGATGGTTGCCGTTGAACTTCCAAAACTGTTGGGCAGTGGTGCAAACGGACGGAAGAGATGACCGACCCCTCACAGCGAGCAATGATTTTCGATTCCGACGGAAGAGATGGCAGGGTCTCGGTGAGATGTGTTTTGAAAGGCAAGGGGTGTGATTCAAACTGTAGGGGCGACCTAGCTTTCTAATCATATGTGGCTGCACCTATGCCCTTTTTGATGTGATTTCTGACGTGGCTGATGATGATAGGAGGGCTGATTATCTCTATTAAACGGCCGGACCGCTTAGAAGCAGCTCTGATAAAGAAAATATACAGATCCGAATGCGAATACTCTGACCGATAGTTCAATCTCTAGTTCATATACATATTCCAAACAGCCGAAGTCTGCAATTGCCAATTAATGGGCTGAATGTCAATTCATAGGTCTCTTTGGGCTGCTCTAATTAATGTTCGGATGATGAATGACTCTTATCCCTCCCTCCAATTCATGGTCGGATTCATTTAAGAGCATTGGCAATGGCCTCGCCATTGCCATATGCACGTTTAAAATAGCCAGCATTTCTATAATAATTACCTGCAATGGCTTAGTCAAACTTTAAAAGTTTGACATAAATGCTACAGTAATTGTTGGGTCCTCGCCAGACTTGAAGAGCTACTGTACCGAGTCCATAGATTAGTTTATTGTTTTTCTTCTATCAGCTTTCTCTTCTTTCCCTCGGTTTATCGTTTTCCCCAAAATCCCACAAGGTTTCCTCTTGGCTTCTCCCGAATGAAGTGCTCCCCCCATTCAGCCATCTTCGTCCCGCAGCCTCGAATCAGGTCCACCGGTTGCCTTCTCCAGCAGACGCCGTCGTCTCCGAGCTGTCGACGGTAAGTCTCTCTTCCTCTCTCTTCCTCGCTCTTCTCTCCCTCTTCTTCGATTTACTGAGTATTTTTTTGTGCCCTATTTTGCCCAGCCAGGTCGAATCACTTGACCGAATATCAGCTTGCTCCACTATTGGAAGGCATCGGTTTGCTCCACCATTCACACCGGCGGTTCTTCCTCCATGAATCCGACGCTACCGTCGCCCCTGTTTGGGTAATTATCTATTGTATTTTTTCATTCGTATGTACTTTAATTTATCTATTGTTCTGGTCTGAAAAATTAAATTGCTGAAAACAAAGAATCTGGATCTCGAGCTCTCCGCGTCTTTCCNATTTTTTTTTTTTATAAATGACATTTTGTTTAATATTTATGTAATTATATTGTGATATATTTAATATATATACATATAGTATACTATTATATATATATATTAGTAATACACTACTACTATTAGTCTATTAGTAATAATACTATAACTAATAACTATATGTAATAATAGTAATAGTGATAACTATATATGTAACTATATGTAATAGTAATAGTAATAATAGTAATATATGTAACTATATGTAATACTAATAACTAATACTATTAGTCTATTAGTACTAATAACTATACTAGTACTAATACTATAACTAATAAATATATGTAATGATAGTAATATTATATGTAATACTATATTAAATAATATTAATACTCTTATTACTAATACTTTATGTAGTTATAGTGATTTAATAATAACATATTACATATTAAGCTAACTATACTAATACTATTATAAATTTACAAATATATGATATATTATAATTTATACTATAACTTTTATAATATGTTAATACATTAATATATATACTAGTACTATATATTTTTTGATCAGTTATACTAGTATTCTATATTATAGTTAATAGTTATACATTACATAATATAGTAATACATTGATACTAAATATATATAGTTATAGACTTACAATGATTTAGTTATAATGAATTTATGATTAGTATAACTATATAATTGTATTAGTATTAGATTATTAGTAATTCAATTTGGCTATATTATATTAGTAATAGTAGACTATTAGCATAACTATATATTAGTATTAGTTATATTGTTATAGTGATTTAGTATAATATTATTAATAATATATTATAGCATTGATACAAATACATTATGGAATATATATTATTATATAATATATGGCAACACATTTATACAAAATACATTATGGAATATATAATACATATTATAAAATTATAAATATATTATAATTTATACCCTAACTCTTAATACTTAATAGTATTAGTAATACATTAAAAAATATAATAATACTTTAATACTAAATATATATAGTTATAGACTTATAAGTTATAGTGATTACTTATTATAATTAGTATAACTATATAATAGTATTAGTATTAGCCTATTAGACTACTGGTAATATAGTATAGCTATATATTAGTAATATTAGTTATAGTGTATTAGTGATTTAGTATAAGTTATAACTATATTAATTATTAGTATAAGTATAAGTTGTATAACTATAGTCTATACTCTATATTAAACTATTAGTATTTATTTTATTTTTATACCATATTAGAGTCTAGATTATTAGTATTAGTAATTTAGTATAAATATTTGTATTAGTATAAAATTATACATATATTGTAATTTATACCATAACTCTTAAGACTTAATAGTATTAGTAATTAATAGTAAATACATTAAAGAATATAACAATACTTTAATACTAAATATATATAGTTATAGACTTATAGTGATTACTTATTAGTAATATAGTATAGTTATATAATAACTATATAATATAGTATAGTTAAGTTAAGAGATTAGTTATTATAATTAGTATAGTTATACTAATATTAGACTCTCATTACTATATTATATTTACTATAGTATATTAGTAATTACTTAATGGTGAGTTAGTGATATAATTAGGTTAGATGAAAATTATAGTTATAGTATAGTTATAGGTTAGACTATTAGTAATATAGTATAGTTATAAACTTATATATATTAGACTATTAGTAATATTATTTATAGACTACCCACTTAGTTTTTAGTATATGTTATAACTATAGTCCATATTAGTATAAGTATAAGTTATATAACTATACTCTATATTAGACTATTAGTATTTATTTTATTTTTATAACATATTAGAGTCTAGAGTCCTAAACTCTAATATTAATTTACTCTATTAGTATTAGTAATTTAGTATAAATATTAGTATTAGTATAAAATTCTAAATAATAGTATTAGTTAATAATTACTTAATGGCAAGTTAGTGATAGAATTAGGTTAGATGAAAATTATATAATTAATTATATACAATTATTATATAATCAATATATTATATATATAAATTAAAAAAAAATTAATTAATTTGGTCCGGTCCGGGGTGAAAAGCTCCCGGACCGTGGATCGGACCGAATGACTTCGGTCCACTAATATTAGGACCGGGATCGACCGGGACTGGGATCGGTCCGGTCCAAATTGGCCGGTCCGGTCGGTTTTTCCGGTCCGGATCGGCCGACTTTCACCCCTACTTTTAATAAAAGAAAAAAAAGTTAAATAAAATATTATTATTATTTTAAAATTTTAAAAAATTAAATTATTTATTATATTTTAGATAGAATTTTAAAAAAATAATAATAATAAATTAAAATAAAATGATATAATATCACTTTTCAATTCAAACGAGGCCACTTGTCAAGTTGCATTTATTGCAGACATTCTCTTGAAAAATGCTTTTGTCAGGTTTGATTGGCCGTACGATCATCAGTTCTTAATGCTAAGCGGCCGCAAAATATCCGTGCTGAGGGTCTAGCACGAGGAAGGCTGCCGATAACAGCAATTACTATTTTTTATTTTTATTTTTTTATATCTTTTAAATATTTTTTAAAAAAAAAAAAAATTTACAATGTTATTAAAAAATATTTTTTTAATTATTAATTTTTTTTTTTTTTTTTTGGGGTCTTCGGGCGACTCAGCCACGTATCCAATTGAAGTGTCAAGTTGCATTATTGCAGACATTTCCTTGAAAATTGACTATGTTTGGCTGGATTGGGAATGGTTTCAGAATCATCAGGAGGAGCGTAGGATTTGGGCTGGTTGGACTTTGGAGGTGCGGTCCGTTGGTTTCATCAATGAAGCCAAAAGCGTGTTGGCCACGAAAATAGGGAATGATTATCTGAACCCATTAAAGAAGAAAATTTTCACGATTTATTTTGATGGTGATAAGTGATGAATATTGGTAAGAATGGTGATAGCAGAAGAGTGTGGGAAGGTGTGTTGGTGAGTTTCAGTGGAGAACGACGGCGAGGAAATGTGACTGTCCATAAGGATGAGAGGATGTGATCGGAGAAATATAGCTATATTGGAATAGAAAACAGAGTTGTTAGAAAACAGAGTTGTCACAGATTCTTGAGATAATCTCATTTACATGAATTTGAATTCTGATAAATTGTGTTTGAGCTGGATGAGTCTTCTGTAGTAGGATCCTTAACAGTATGAAATATGTTTCAGCTGGCAAATAATATATAACTACGTTCCAAATATCTTAAATTCATTGAATGATATTATATTACCTTCCATTACAAATTTCAATCAAATATACGATGGGTGGTCCACGGAAGTTATGAAAGCAGAATTTCTGTGTCCCTTGTGGGATGGAAGGAGAATATTCAGATTCAAGAATCACTCCTTTTGACTGTCATATCCTAACTTGGAGCCAATTTTGGTTTTGACAAAAATAGAATAAAATATTAGAAACTCAAAAATTTTATATAAGTTTTGTGATCAGAATTTTTGAGTTTTTTTTAATATATGTATACGTATATCCTCATTTTGGAGCCTGAAAGTTTCTGGATTTTGAAAAAACGAGATGATTTGGGGCTCAGTTTTGATGGAAACGCAAGAAGGTTTTTAATTTTTTTCTCAAAATTTTCGATGATAGCAGCTAAAGTATTTCCTTTTCTTAAATCATTCAACTTCGTCTCCTGAAATATCTTGCAGTCTCTATTCAGCGTTGCTACTCCGACATGCCAGACATTTTCTCGTGTAGTTGTCAAGTTTTAGAAATTATCTTATGTTTTTGTCAGGTAACAAGTTTGATTGGTCGGACTTTCGTCAGTTTTTAATGCAAAGCCCAAAAATGTATCTCTTGTTTTTGGTTCGTGTGGTTGGAACTTGGCTATCAACTTACTAGCAAGCAAAAGATTATCTTCGTGTATCAAGGTTGACATCAATGAGAAGTAAATGGCAGATAGCATTAAAACCTCTGCCTTACACGTCCCATCAGCTTCTCAGAAAAGTCATCGTCTCCAAGCTCACTGCCCGAGAAAAATGAGGTCCTTGATCTCCGTCGGGCCCAGAAAGTTACCACCGTGCTCTTGGTATGAAATTTCCAACTTTGTTTTATAGCTCAAGTGACCAAGTCCCCGGGCCCCGGGTTGATTTGTTAAATGGACAGGGAGAAGAGATAGATTTAATTAGAAGCTATGAGGATATTGCAACCATATCTTGTTGAACTCCCATCATTCTATAGATTTCCAGCTATTCTGTGTACTTGTACGAAGGATTTCTCCTTTTTATCCCCCTAACAACCTTAATTTCCTTGTTTTGCTGAGAGTTTGGTTGCTCTGTTTCTTCTCAAGTTTTACGCATGAGGCTAGATTTTGAGTTGTTTGGTGATTTTTTTAATTGCTTCACTTGAATTTGAATAGTTCGGTGTTCATTTTTTTCTGAAGTGTTGAAAGCTAATATTTTTTTCTTCATATGTACAAATTGAGCTGCTTTAGAGTTCAATTGCGGAAGTTCTGATAATTATTTCCTCGTCAGGCGGAGTACTCGGATACTACAACAATTTTCAGCGCTGGGTACTCACAGAAATTTGAGGGTTCTGGTGTTCTTTGCGTTATTGGGATGTATCAGTCAAGAGCTTGGACCTGGACGCATGGATTGTTTGTTTTTGCATGGCTGTGTTGGTCTTCACCACTCATCAGAGCACAGGATCCCATTAGTGCCATTACCCACCCCCGAGAAGGTTATTTTGCTCTAGTTCTCTCCGTTAAAAAAAAAGGAGCTAAGTTAGATACAAGTAGATTTTATGTACTAATTCGTGCACCGATCATTTTTTTAATGTAAAAAAAATTATAAAAAAAATTTTGAGAAAAGAAGAAAACTTTTTATTTCATAAAAATTATTTCTACCTTCAGTTCACATCATTTCATTAAATATATATCTTATAAATTAATATCGATACGCGAATTGGTGCGCAAAATATGTTTGCAAGAAGACTTTTCCTAAAAGAAGTGTTTAGAGGTCTCACCCTGCGGATGGATGGACTGTTTTATTTATTCATGAATCCTGTAGCAACTGATTTTGTAGTAGATTCGCATGTCAAAAATTCACATTCCTCAATCCTACTAGGAACTTCACGTAATTAAGAATTATTCTTCTCATCAGTCCCTTAATCCATTTTACACCTCCCGCACTTTATGTAACAGTTGAACCAATAACTGGCAAATGAATGAAAACATATCAGGAGCTCGAAGAGAGAGAGAGAGCGTGAAGAGAGGGAGAGGTCGAAAAGAGAGAGAGCTTGGTGAAAGAGACACCTTGAGGAGAGAGAAAGGTCGGAGAGAGGTGGTTTGATGAGAGAGGTCGGAGATAGAGGTGGTTTGATGAGAGAGAGCGCTTTAGGAGAGAGAGATGAGAAAGATGGGTTCTTCAATGATAATGGATCTAATATTTAAAAGAATGAAACAGTTGCGCATGCCTTGTGTAACAAAACTCTCACATTAATAGCAGGGTGGTGCAAGTGTACCGCCAGACACGCGTGTCCACTAATACAAACTTTAATTTTTATTTTATTTTTATTTTTTAAATATTTTTAAAAAATAAAAAAGACATCAATATGTTAAAAGTCATTTCTAAGTGTCATTAAGTAAAGAAAAACAATTTTTTTAAAAAAATTTAACACATGATCATTCAAAATGAGAGGACAAATTAACAAAATGAGAAGACAAACTTAAGAGACATACTAGCATTTTCCTTATTCGTTTTGACAAATGTTTTTTATTATTGTAATTTGGACTCTTGTTATTTTTTTTGAGTGTATATGCTCAACTTAGGCCTTCTTACAATGTTGATGAAATGATAGTTAACATGTGCATTAGCGTGCAGTGACAGCATTGCAGGCCGTCAAGAGAAGTTTGATAGATCCCAAAAAGCATCTAAATAATTGGAATCGAGGGGATCCATGTACATCAAATTGGACAGGGATTGTGTGCTTTAATACGACCTTAGATGATGGACATCTCCATGTTCAGCATTTGTATGATTTTAATCTTTCGAGATTTGATTTTTTAAAATTTTTCTATCAGGGAACATTATCTACGTGAATATTGTTTCATATTTCCTTTCAAGTAGAATACTTCTATTTTTTAATTTCTTTTTCCCCATGCGTGATGAGACGTATATTACTCCATTTCTACATCTGCTCATTTTAATCAGTGCTGGGGAACATGTTATGAATGGAGACAAAATGTACCGTATGGTGCTTTGTTGTATTAGGCACCAACTGCAGCTACTAAATCACCCACCAATTATTTCTGCAGTAAGGTCATAAAATGCTGCACCTAATGCAAAGATTGTAGGCTGCTCTCTCCTATAAATAGGAGATAGCTCAGTTGTAAAAATGTAGCGGAGAAAATAGAGAGAAAGAGCGTGGGTGAGCAGAGAGAGTTTACAAAGAGAAGCTTTTGTAAAAATTGTTTCATAGTGAAGTTACAGCAGCTATGGATGTAGGGAATTGCCGAACCACGTTAAATTTCGTCTCTCCTTTTATTTAAAATCATCTCTGTCTTCGACCAGTCCCTAACAACTGGTATCAGAGCTCTGATTCGAGCTGCCTGAAAATTCAAGTTGGTCGAAATCAATTTTTGACAACTCCAGGGTGTTCCTCTAGTCGAAACGAATCCGTTGCCACAAACAGAATCGAAAACGGAGGATGGAGGAGACCACACGTACCCCGAGAAGATCGGCGCGTGCATCTACTGAAACTCACGCGCCCCCACGCGCACCCGAGGTTGAAGACGACTGAACCTCACGTGCCCACGCGCTCCAACGCGCCCCTAGAGGGGGAAGACGCGTGAAACCCACTCTCCCATGCGCCCCCACGCGCCCTAGAGGTGTTCCGCGCGTTTCTTTCATGCGCCTGAGCCGAGTCGCGTTCCTGAGCCGAGCCGACGTCACCCTGCCACTTGTCGCACTCTGGTTGGCTGAAACTGTTTTGGCCTGTTTAAACTCAATTTTGATCCAATTTTGACGATTTCAGACTCGTTTCCAGCTAATTCAAGTGTTTCGGACGCAACGGTGATCTTTTTTTGTTCCAATTTGAACTCATTTGTAAAGTTATGGCTGGAGAAGAAACTAAAGGTGTTGGTATCGAGAAATTTGACGGTACAGACTTTGCCTACTAGAGAATGCAGATAAAGGATTATCTCTATGAGAAGAAACTACATCTTCCACTCCTAGGAAGAAAGCCAGATAACATGAGCAATGAAGATTGGAGTTTTCTTGATAGACAAGTGTTGGGAGTCATTCGACTAACACTGTCAAGATCAGTTGCACACAATGTGGGAAAGGAAAAGACCACAACAGATTTGATGAAGGCTCTATCAGACATGTATGAGCAGCCATCAGCCAATAACAAAGTGCATTTGATGTACAAACTATTCTACTTGAGAATGGCAGAAGGAACTCCAGTTATTCAGCATCTGAATGAGTTCAACGCCATCATCAATCAATTAGCTTCAGTGGGGATTGAATTTGATGATGAAGTGCGTGCACTGATTGCTCTGGCTCAATTGCCAAAAAGCTGGGAGGTCATGAGAACAGCTGTTAGCAATTCTTATGGCAAAACAAAGATGAAGTATTAAGATATCCAGGACCATATTCTTAGCGAGGAAATTCGCAGAAGAGATACAGGAGAAGCATCAACTTCTAGTTCTGCCTTAAATTTCGAGACGAGAGGTAGAAGAGCTAGTAGAAGTTCAAATCGGGGCAGGTCAAAGTCCCGAAGAGGAAGAAGTAAATCTAGGTCCGGAAAACAAGTACAGTGCTGGAATTGTGGCAAAATTTGCCACTTCAGAAATAATTGCAAGGAAGCAAAGAAGAAGAATGAGCATGACTCTGCTAATGCCACAACAGAAGATCTCCAAGATGCCTTACTCCTTTCAATCGACAACCAAATTGAATCTTGGGTGTTAGATTCAGGAGCCTCATTCCACACTACAGCACACCGAGAAATCATGCAAAATTATGTCACTGGTGATTTCGGGAATGTGTACTTAGCAGATGGTGAAGCGTTGGAAATCGAAGGCATGGTAGATGTACGAATCAATCTGCCCAATGGAAGTGCATGGTTGCTACAGAAGGTGTAGCATGTTCCCAAGCTCATGAGGAACCTGATTTCTGTAGGACAACTTGATGCTGATGGGTATTCAGTACTATTTACCGGTGGCACGTGGAAGATAACAAAAGGAGCTATGGTAGTAGCTCGAGACACAAAAATAGATACTTTATACATGACTTCAAGCATTAGAGATACTGTTGCAATTGCTGACGCAAATGCTAACCTATGGCATCAAAGGCTTGGTCACATGAGTGAGAAAGGAATGAAAGTACTATTATCCAATGGGAAGTTACCAAAGTTGGAATCAACTGATTTCGACATGTGTGAAGGTTGCATTTTTGGGAAGCAGAAAAATGTTAGTTTCTTGAAAAATGGCAGAACTCCAAAGTCTACAAAGTTGGAGTTGGTGCACACAGATTTGTGGGGGCTATCCTCAGTCGCTTCTCTTGGATGATCGCGGTACTATGTTTCCTTTATTGATGACTCAAACAGGAAAGTATGGGTTTATTTTTTGAAAAATAAATCTGATACATTTGACACTTTCAAGAAGTGGAGAGCCATGGTTGAAAATGAAACATGCTTGAAGTTGAAATGTCTGAGGTCAGACAATGGCAGAGAGTACATCGACGGAGGATTCAAAGAATTCTGTGCTGCAAATGGGATTAGATTTCAGAAGACTATTCCCGGGACACCGCATCAGAATGGCGTAGCTGAACGCATGAACAGAACTCTCAACGAACGTGCCAGAAGCATGAGGTTGAATTCAGGATTGGCTGAATGTTTTTGGGCTGATGCAGTTAACACTGCAGCCTATTTGATTAACCGGGGACCTTCAGTTCCCTTAAAGTTTGATCTACCAGAGGAAGTCTGGAGCGGAAAGAAGGTAAATCTTTCCCATTTGAAAGTTTTGGCTGTGTATCATATGTTCACATAGATTCTACTGATTATAACAAGTTAGAAGCCAAATTTAGAAAATATTTTTTCATCGGTTATGGTGATGAAGAATTTGGCTATCGATTTTGGGATGGCAAAAATCGCAAAATCATCAGAAGTAGAAATGTAATTTTCAATGAGCAGATTCTGTACAAAGCTAGGTCACAAGCTGAACCTGAGGAGCAGCCAAAGAAACCTGAGGTTGTTGACTTTGATGTTACTCGAGTCAACACTGATCAGAACGAGGATCAAGAAAATGATGATACACAGATCAAACAACGTACACCACTCACTGTTATTCGAAGATCTTCAAGGACGATCAGGCCACCACAGCGGTTCTCACCATCTCTACACTACATCATGCTAACAGATAGTGGTGAACCGAAAAGTTATGATGAAGCTCTACAAATTGAAGATTCGATCAAGTGGGAGAAAGCCATGCGAGATGAGATGGAATCACTGATGTCAAATCAGACATGGGAGCTAACTAAGCTTCCAAAAGGCAAGAAGGTTTTGCACCACAAATGGGTGTACAGAATTAAGGAAGAGCACAATGGTAGCAAGCGCTACAAAGCCAGAATGGTCGTGAAGGGGTTTCAACAAAAGGAAGGTGTCGACTACACAGACATTTTCTCCCCAGTCGTAAAATTGACTACGATCAGGCTAGTGTTGGCAATTGTGGCTGCAGAGGATCTACATCTTGAGCAGTTAGATGTGAAGACTGCATTCCTTCATGGTGATTTGGAGGAAGACATCTATATGCACCAGCCACAAGGATTCTCAGTTAGGACTGAGCAGAAATCCGAAAATCCGACTCCGCTCCGACTCCGACGAATCGGAGTCGGAGGTGGAGGCATCCCGACTCCGACTCCGATCCGATCCGACTCCGACACACCGACTCCGACTCCGACTCCGACTTCCCATTCAACTCCGACTCCGACACCCACTCCGATATTGTGCATATTTTATAAAAATATGTGTTATCAATATATTAACATCTAATAAATAATAATGTATAAACATTATAATGAATAATATAAGTTAATATAGTTAGTATAAGTTAATTTATGTTACTAATTTACTATAAGTTACTATAAGTTAATATAGTTATTAGTTCTATAACTAATAAGTTATTAGTTATTTATCAAAAAAAAAAGTTAATATAGTTATTAGTTACACTATAAGTTACTAATTACTATACCTTATATAGTTAATTTACATTACTAATTTACTATAAGTTATTATAAGTTAATATAGTTACTATATAAGTTACCATACCTAGTGCCTTAATTTACATTACTAATTTACTATAAGTTACTATACCTTATATAGTTAATTTACATTACTAATTTACTATAAGTTACTATATAAGTTACTATAAGTTACTATATAAGTTACTATAACGGAGAAAATAGAGAGAAAGAGAGTGGGTGAGCAGAGAGAGTTTACAAAGAGAAGTTTTTGTAAAAATTGTTTCATAGTGAAGTTACAGCAGCTATGGATGTAGGCAATTGCCGAACCACGTTAAATTTCATCTCTCCTTTTATTTAAAATCATCTCTGTCTTCGACCAGTCCCTAACAGAACAAACTTCCTTTAATAATTCTCCGTTGTGCCTCTTGTCTGCAGAACACTCTTTCGTATGAATCTATCTGGAAGTTTATCGCCAGAGCTTGGCCGTTTATCAAATATGACAATATTGTAAGGCAAAGTACTTATGAAACATTTTTTTTTTTGCTACAAAATTCCTTATCGGAATTAAGGATTTTGGATACTTCTTTCACTCAATAAACTGGAATATTGTTATCCTCCACCCCGCTTCGGCATTTGGTTTGCTTTTTTCACTGATATATTTATATCTATCCACAACGTTAAAGGGACTTCATGTGGAACAACATAAGCGGGACTATACCAAAGGAGATAGGAGATATTACGTCTTTGGAACTCTTGTAAGTTAATGAGCTTTTTTCTACTGGATTGGATAATACTTATTGTTGTTGATCACGTGTGTATAGGCCATAACGCAGATATGCTACTATTCCATGCATTTTAAAGCTTTGATTCAAAATATTATAGGAGATAGTCCTTGTCCTTGTGTCCGAACTAGGTTACCTTTTAAGTTTGCTCTGAAATCTTAATACTCTGATATTGCAGAGCCGCGGTGCATTTGCTTTTTCTTTGGTTTCATGTATAATGGATTTGTGTTTCCAGGCTTCTGAATGGAAACCAATTAATAGGTTCCTTACCTGAAGAGCTTGGTAATCTTCCAAACTTGAACAGAATGCAGATTGACGAGAATCACATATCTGGATCAATACCCATATCATTTTCAAAATTGAACAAAGCAAAGCACTTGTAAGTGAATTTTTTTATGCTATATTGTTTACAATCGGTTAAACAATTACTAACCCTTCTCTTTTTTCCATCCTTTTGGTTTCCCTTTTTTGTTTTCTTTTTTGTGAGCAGTCACATGAACAATAATTCATTAAGTGGGCAAATCCCGCCTGAACTATCCAGATTACCGCGGCTTGTTCACTTGTAAGTTGGTAATTGGCCTTCTTCTTGTCTTTCATAATTAGTTATCTGTCAGTTTCATACATGAGATCAATGACCATCTTCAGCTCTGAACCTACAGGCTTCTTGATAATAACAACTTATCAGGGCGACTGCCATCAGAGTTATCAGAAATGCCAAGTTTAAATATACTGTATGGTTTATGGTTTTTACTATCCTGGAACCTAAAGAAATTTTATGTTTATCACATAAGTGTCCTCACATAAAACATATAAATTTGTTTTCCTTTTCGTTTGCTTCTCAACTCGAACATGATTATGATTTCTAAAGTTTCCTTTTTCGTACAATGTTATTTTATTAGGTACTCTTTTTTCAAGTTTCTTATTGCTTCCAATTTCTTTGATTTGCAGTCAGCTTGATAATAACCACTTTGATGGCACTACAATTCCAGCTTCATACAGCAACATGTCTAAATTGTTTAAGTTGTAAGTACACGTTTTAATGCTTTGTTTTTAACATGGTTTATAGAGGCAAAGGCAGTGCAAGGTGCTAGCCTTAAGGTGTGAGACTGAAAGTGTATATTTATTTTAACACTTTTTTTTGGCCCAAATGATTGGATAATAACAAAATAGATTTCAGGAACGATGCAGAAACTATTCAAACATCAAGCTAAAAGAATAGAAATGGGAATACTACTCAACTTAGGCATGTTTCTCAGGACATCTTAGGTAGTGTGAATGCATTTCATTGCATTTTATCAAGTGGTACCCTGAACAATCAGGAATGTTTATGGTTTATCCTTTACTATTTGATATTTCATCACTTGATGTACCATTGTCGAGTTTTAAAGAAGTTTTTTTTTCTTTATCAGCCTTCACATAGCACTCATGTTCATAGAAGCTTTACAGGCTTGTAAGATGGCAACCAATAAGCACGTGTGTTCACATCCATGTCAAAATTGAAAATATTTGTATTTTGGTTGGCTTTGGCAGGAGCCTTAGGAATTGCAGCTTGCAAGGACCAATTCCTGATTTGAGCCGAATACCAAACCTTTACTATCTGTAAGTGGATTTACTTTGTTTCCTTTTCAATTCCTTTTGAGATGATCAAGCACGAGCTCCAAGGAAAACAAACAAATATATAAATGCACCAGGCTGAATAAAATCTCTCTACTTTGTTAAAGACAACTCTGCTAGCTAATTTTACGCTCATGTTTATATCTTATTTTTATATAAATTTCAGGGACCTCAGTTCAAATCAGCTAAATGGATCCATACCTCCAGGTAGATTTTCTGAGAAAATCACGACAATGTAAGATTCTCCATCTTCAGAATGATCAATCCCAATAGACACAACTGGACAAAGTGAGTTTTTTCAGGTGGATCTACAAGTTGTTCTTCAACTTAGAGATGGTTAAGGTCGCATATGCAACAGAGTATTATGGTATAGGGCAGGCTGAGCCCTTTGTGTATCAGCCTGGCTTGATTGACAGGCCTAATCATATTTAGAAACAAAAGTCACAATGAAAACTCATGTCTACCTGAGCATCCTAACATCATTAACATAAGATACTCACAGCGACGTCTTCTTGAAACAGCAGCGTAGTTCCTCGTATGCACTCTTCTCAGCATCAAAAGAGAAACAAGAACAGACAATGTAACTGAAGCGGCAATGGTCCCCAACACTATGCCAACCAATGCGCCTTTGCTTAAAGCAAACCTTGGAGAGGGGGAATTGTCTGTGGCATTAGTGAAAACTATGAGGGGGAATTGCCTGTGGCATTAGTAAAAAAATAAAC
>QGSO01001281.1:0-30871 GCA_011037825.1 Carya cathayensis
GTTCATCGAGTAACTCGCGTAACTCAATTAACAAGGTTAGAATACTGTCCCAAAGGAAACTAACTATAGAAGCTAAAAACTCTGCATTGCATCCGCGGCGTCTAGTCAACATCCTCCAGCCTATCGGTATTTGCTCCTTGTTCTGAACCTGCCACATCGCCTACCATTCGGGGGGAATGGTAGTTGGGACTACCACGGTGAGATTTGATTACAAATCTCAGCAAGTTAACATAAAACTCCCACACAGGTTAAAGATGCATGCATGGCAGTAAAAGCATAAATGCATAAGTAAAGTCGTACATAAGCATAGCATATAGCATGACATAACCAGAACTTAAACGTGAATTGAACTTGACTTAACATGACATGAACTTGAGCTTAAAACATAACATGGACTAGCAACATAACATGAACGTGAAACATAACATGGACTTGAAATATAGCATGAACGTAAACATGCATAACATAAATATGAATTTGAAAATAACATAAACTTGAACATAACATGACATAAACGTGAACTTGAGACATAATGTGAACGTGAACATAACATAACATGAATATGAGCTTGAACATATCATAAACGTGAACATAACATGATGTGAACATGAACTTGGAACATAACATGAACATGAACATAACATGTATGTGAGCATAGCATAACATGAACTTGATCTGAAACTAGACTTATCATGTACTTGATCTGAAACTTGAATACACGTAACATAAAATATGACACGTATTCTACGTGTCACAATTGCTGTGTCTCACGTAGTGTATGCTCCACAGTTGTTGTGGCCCCATACTTCATGCTCCACAGTTGTTGTGGCCCCATGAATACACGTAACATAAAATATGACAAGTATTCTACGTGTCACAATTGCTGTGTCTCACGTAGTTATGCTCCACAGTTGTTGTGGCCCCATACTTCATGCTCCACAGTTGTTGTGGCCCCATGAATATCTTAACTTGAACATGATCTGAAACTTATATGAACTTTACATAAGGTGAACCACACTTGAGTCCGTGGCACCGCATAACATAACTTGTGATGAACACGCTTAGGTCCGTGTCATCCTTAACATGTCTTATCTTTCTTAATGCATGAGATATTATTTAATATCATATACTTTTCTAATATGGCGTATACTTGTAAATGGCACAATATAATTTAATCATAAACATTCATGGCATACATATATCATATGGCATACTATAATGGCATACTTATAACATACAGCATTGCATGACAGGAAAGATTGTGTAATAGATAATTATTCATGAGAGAATAAATCATGCGTAACAGATAAACATGTAATGACATTGCATGACATGGCATATATGATAACATACATACATAAATTGTAGTTCTCTTACCCATCACACATACACAATAAACTGATAGTAAGTTAGAAGCTAACTTACCTCGATTGTCGCGTTCTATGAGAATAAAACGTGAAACACGAGGAACTGTAAAAGGTCATTCTAAAAGTTAGAAATTTAATTACTAACAATTAGAAACATGAAAACAAGTTAACTTAGAGTAAAATTATCATTTTACCCTCTACATGTGGGAAAACGACTATTTTACCCCTAACTTAAGGATTTCACATCCTAATTCCAAAAATCAAATCTTACTTCTAACATGTTCATAACATCATCCTAACATCAACCATGCTTTAAATCATCAAACTAAAGTCACCAAAATCACAAAATAACACTTGGAGTTTTTGGTTTTACACCTAATCCAAAAACAGAAACTTTTTCCTCAACTAGTTTTGATAAATCTCTTGATCAATGGCTTAAGAAGGTGAGATCTTCTAAATAAAGCATCACATAGTTTAATGATGTGTCTTAAATAGGATCTAACCATCAAACTTAAAATCATATGGCTAAAAATCAATAAACATGGATCTAATCCAAAAACATCAAATCTTAGGCCTAACCGAAATCCTCTTGTATAGAAAAATCATATATTTGAAACTAATACTAAATATCTCCAAAATAACATCCTAACATGAAAATAAGAAACTTAGGATCATCATATAAAAATATCAAAGCCTTTAGAGTAAGATCAAACTTCGAAATATTCAAACTTTCTCCAAATAAAAACTGTTTTGCCACTTCCAGTTTTCAAGTTTCTAGATCTAAGAAAATCTATCATCAAAAGCTTTACTCATGCAACAAGACCTCAATGAAAACTCTTAAAAACATTCTAAGAATACTCCATAAAATTTTCGGATCAAGATATGTCCATTAGCTTGGTCAAAAACTCCAAAACATAACATACTCTCCAGATTCACGCCCAGAATGACCTTTCCATGGTTAAAAATACTTTTGACCAACCAAATGACCATGGAATGATACGAAAAATACATCTATGGAAACTAGACTCAAAGAGGAACAACTTTTATGAAGGAGTCATTGTGTAAAAATACTTACAAGGGGTCGAGAATCTCCACGCAAAAAGACACAGAAATCTGCCCGAGAGAGCTCTTTTGGGTTTCTCTCTAAGAACGGGGTGAAGAAATGATTAAAGTGAAGTAAGTGTGTCTTGCACAACTCAAGACTTCTGCAGGGGGAATATATAGGCCTTAATGATCATTGAGGGGAGGTGTAGACATGTGATAAAGTAGAGGATAGTGGGGGGCAAAGGACAACCAACAAAAGCTATGAGACATGGGACTTGATGGGGTGGGTTCCTCCATATTATTGAGTGCAACTTGATGCAATGAATGATCTGCCAAGTGGGGAAGGAAACTTCTCCAAGAAGCTTTGCCAAGGTGGCCAAATTCGTGGGCCTTAGTGGGCCTCAACCAAGTGGACTTCAATTTGGGGTTTAAATGGGGTTTGGTTAGGGTTTGAGATGCTATCAAGCCCAAATCCAATTTTTCTTGGCCCAATAAAATTTCTAAGGTTTAAAATGTTGGATAAGGATGTCATAATAAGAATTTGAGAAATTAATAGCATGTGGAAGTGATTTAATCAAGTGATTAAACACAATGCTAGAAATTGGATCAAAAGGGTTTGAAGGCCAACTTTAGGGTTTGGGGAAACCGTTTAGGGTTTCGGTTTCAACCAAGTTTTTGGTGTTTCAAAAAGATTCCAACCATTTAGGGTTTCACTAGGGTTGAAACCCTCTTTAATCTGGCTCAATTTGGTTGATCAAATGAAAAAAAGTTTTGCTTAGGTGGCATGGTTTCACACATTGATTTCCTTCACAAATCCATCTAATGGTTTCTCTTTGTGCCAAGTATCTAATACTATTCATTATGTGTGGTTAAGATCTTTCCAAATGTCCAAATAAAACTTCTCTAACCTAATTTGGACATTCCACACTGTGATTTTGAAAACACTGCACTTAGTACGCTTATCGAGGGTACTATTCACTCCGAAAAAGTGCATAATAAACTTAGTACTGAAAAATCCTAAATATTCAATTAAGCCTAGTGGTGTAAACTATAATGTAATCTGACACTTCTAACTACCTCAAATAAAAAAAATCGCATTTCTGGCATCATAGCGAGTGATAATACTGACTATGTTGACAGGCTAAAACCTTTGCGATTAGCCGATTCGTGAAAGCTTATGGAGTTTTCACGAGATTCCTAAAGTCTATAGAAAATTCACCATTGAATTTTTAGCGGGCTGTTACAGGGAAGGCCTTGTATTTTGGCCAAAGGCTTATTTGAAAAGTTATTATTTTACAAACTAGGGTTTTAGAAGTTACTGTAGTGCGGCACTGTTCACGCTACAGTACCAGCGGCACTATTCCTTTAGGGTTTTGGGAATTGTTTATTTAAACCACTTGTAGCCTCATTTGAGATAAAAAAAGACATTATTGAAATTGATGAATTTTATTCATTGGGAGTTGAGTTTATCTCCTCTTGTTCTTGATTGAACGTTTGAACTTATCAAAGGTAAATCACAACCTTTGTGGCGTTCCTCCTTTGTAATCCGGGTTCTTGAGACGGGTTCTTCAACGGGTCTAGATTTTAATATAATCTAGGTTCTTGAAAGGGTTCTCAACGGGTCTAGATTCTCCATCCATAGACTTGAATTTGGCTTTCTTGGGTTGGTTTTCCAATATTGTTGTTGGGTCTCAAAGCGAGTCGATTGGGGTTCACATCAGTAGGGCTCCCAAGTTATCAAACGAGCCACTTCCTAGCCGCCCAAAATGATAAGAAAATAAAGAGTACCTCGATTTAGTGGAGTAAGAAAGAGAAATAGTGGAAGCCAGAATGTTGCAAGGAAAAGCTAAAGCAATGCAATACTTCAACAAAAGGGTAAACCCAGGACTTTTAAGGTAGGAGATCTAGTCTTGAAGAGAAGCAGGGTGACTACCCAAGATGAAGGGAAGATGGAGCCTTGGTGGGAAGGGCCTTACTTGGTCGTACATTTGAAAGACAACTAGGGGAAGGACCTGCCACACTCGCGGAATGCATAGCACTTAAGGAAATCTTATCAGTAGCATTTATAGTTGTTCCATTTACATTGATTTCATTTAGTTTGTGTTGATGTTATTACATTTATACATTCATGTTTGCGGTAGCATTTGCATCTGCTTATCATAGCTTAAATCCAGTCACACACTGTTTCATTGACCATTTCCTGGTAGAAATAAATACAAGTAGGTAGGCATTTACGCAAAATCTCGCAAGCATGGCATGAAAAGGGGCACGGAGGTCATTAGACCCTGCCAGCCTTAAACACCTATAACAAGCCTCAGCAACTTGTTGTGCTATGAAAAGGGGTGCGGAGGTCGCTAGACCACACCACCCTTAAACACCTATGACAAGCCATAGCAGCTTGCTATGATAGCATAAACCTTAGCCTTTATAGAGATTTTTACTCTACCACCTGGCATTGTTATTCCTCCAGGCATGTTTCATGGACAATCTTGAATCATGTGGCCAGTCTGATCACATCTAAAGCATTCTCCAGTGGCTAGTCGACATTCACTGCTATGCCTTTGTCCGCTTCATCAGCATGGTGGTGGTGTGACAGGTACTGCTTTCCTAACCACTTTCCCTTTTCTTTTATCCATGGTGTAGGGTACCTATTTCTTTCCCATGTTCCTTCCTGTAGAGTAAGAAATTTTGCTTTTTTGGTCCGTGTGGACTGGAGAACTCAGACTTCGTTGCTCCACCTCTGCTATTGAAGCAACACTAAGTAACTCTTGGAAGTTCTCAATCTACAGGCATGCGACTTGATTTTGAATCCATGGTTGTAATCCATCTTGGAGCTTTCAAGCCAGCATCTTCTTTGTACCAATCAGATGAGGGGCAAATCTTCCCAGTTCCATAAATTGGGCATCATACTGTTAAACTGTCATATTGCCTTGCATCATATTCACAAATTCCAATGCCTTCTGATGTTTGGCTATTTCTAGAAAGAAATGACTGTCAAGTTTCCTCTTAAACTGCTCCCAAGTGAGAGTAGCTACATCCCCTAATTCACATGCCAACAGTTGTCGCTTCATATCCTAGCATATACCAGCTTCTCCTTAAAGTAAGTGTCTAGTATACTGAACTTTTTGCTCTTCCCTAGATCCACGAATATCGAAGGTCCTTTCCAAGCCAATAAGCCACTTGTTGGTTCTCAAGGCTACTTCTGTACCCATGAAGTTTGGGTATTTATACACCAAGAATCTCTCAAACGGAAATCCTTGATTTTCTCCTCTAGGTGGTTTTTGCCTAACATTTTGCCATTGCTTATCCTCCTTCCAATGGAGGGTTCCTAGCCTCCTGATCTCTCAATCTTGGAGAAGTTTCCTCACGTCATCCACAGTCTTAAGTTCCTTTCATCTTGAAACTTATCAAACCTATCAAACCAATGCTTGTCAGCTTCTTCTCATAGAAAACTATTTCTTCTTCGCTTTACATTTGTTGTGATGCGGTATCAACTGGGACACACAACTCAAGGGAACTTGTGTAGCATCTACATGTCATGTTTAATTAACTGTTTTATTTATGGAAACAAGATTCCAAATTCATGTTCAGTTTGTGTTTAGTTTCAGTTCAGTTAATGTCAGTTTAGGTCATGTCAGCACATCTCATGTTATTTGCTAAGTCATGTCACATTCACTCATGATCACGTCAGCATTCATGTCTTTTTACTATCATGCATGCATCTATAAACTGTTAGTTTAAGTTGATTGTTAACTTTCTGAGACTTATAATTAAATCTCACTTGTCCTAGCTACAATTTCTCCTGAATGGTAGACCATGTGTCAGGAACGGGAGAACACATGGAGGATCATTTGGACGAGGTCAATTACACCACAACGCAACCATGAGGAGCTCATCACATTGATGCTCTAATTTGTGGATAGGATTATGGCTATTCTGGACAAGTGCGGGAGCTACTACTTAAACTAGCCTGGTAGTTATTATGTTAGTTTTATTTTGTACATGAGGAGATCCATCTCCAGTACTAATGACGTTAGTAGTACTATAACTTTTGGACGTCGGTTGTTATAAGTTTATCAAGTATGCTTATGTTAATTTGAGATATAGTATTGCTTAAGAAAACAATTATCTACTGCGAATATTATATATTGTTAGATGCATGCTAGGAGCATTGTATTTATCTCTTACAAATGAAGCAGGTAATCTTGTGTTGCATGTTCCGACTATTCAGATTCTACCAAATCCCAAGTAAAATCTGGGAATGCCACACCACTTTTGGATATAAAAGAATTGAAAATGTTTGGGAATTGTTTTTGGTATATTTTTCATTTAGTTTTGAAAAATAGAGAAAACATTGAATATTTTTTTAAAATAAGCTTTGTATTGGGATTTGCGAAAGTGGATAGAGAGAGTTAAAAAGATGTTTGAATATAAGTTTTTAAGAGTATATTTTATTTTGGTTTATATAAATGTAGTTTTGATTTTTGTATTTGTGTAATAATTGGATGGAATGTTAAAAGTTGAAATCATATAATTATATATATATATTTGAAGTTTGATTTGAGAATTGAAATTTATTCAAAATGAAAATAAGATTTTAGAAAGTTTTACTAAAATCAAAAAGCTTTCCATCCATACAGAAGGAAACACAACAATTCATTGGAACCACGATAGATGAGACCTGACCAGGAGAAGTGAGACCCAAAAAATCAATTAGGGGCTTGGCATTAATGTACCAGTCGTTCTAATAAGAAGGCCGGTTAAAGTTGGTAAAATCAAACATAACGTTTAAGAGTACTTTTTGCTTCGTATTTGTAAAAGTGGTTTTTATTGCTTTTGTGTAAAATGATTGATGAAAAGTTGAAATCAAGTAGTTTTTTAGTTTAAGATTTGAATATGTTTGATTTGTAATTTTGAAACTTATTGTAAAAAAAAATATAGTTTGAAAATTTGGCCAAACTAAACGTGGCCGAAGCTTTCCATCTATAGACGGAAACACAACGTTCCTTGGAACCATGTGAGACATGACATGATCAAGAGAAATAAAAAACTAAAAACCCTATCGAGGTAGGTGTGGGCGGTGGGACCTTGTGGCCCAATGCATCAGTCCCACTGGGGGAGGAACTGGTAACTATTACCCGTTCACACCCTGCTTGTACCGATGTGGGTGCAGTAGATTGCTAACAAATATCTTATAGATCTGCTAGGGCAACAGTCCCATATCCCCGTTGCAGCCTTGCGGCTGCCATGCTAGTAGATAATATTAAAAAAAAAAAGAGAAAAAAGTAGAAGAAAGGAGGGAAATTACATAGCATTTTTCTTCTAACATTGATCAAATTTCATTTTAAAACTTTTTTCAATGAGTGGCTTTTGTATTGAACAGGTTGTTGGGTACTTTGACACAAGCCCTGCAGAGTTTGTTGGTGGATCTAGTTTAGGCAGGGACGCTCACAAGCATGGACAAGGACTCGCACTCACACAAGGACTTGGACTCCTGTCGCACTTCGTGTTCTGGGTTTGGTGGTTCTTTGCTGCTGATGGGGGATCATGGAGCTGCTGCTGCTAGTGGTGGTTATCGGACTGCAGAGAAATGGATGCAACTTCAAAAGTGTTGATATGGTCTTGGGTTATTCTAGATGGGGATCTGAACCTGAAGCCTTTGGCTTCCAAAGTAGAACAATTGGTGCCATTCACATTTATTCTGGTTGTATTGGTAGTTGGGTTGAGAATTATGTCATTGATGTTGGGCTTCTTCCCATTGCTCAAAGCAACGCTATCTGGGCTGCTTACTCTCTAATATCTATGAAACCAAACCAAATACACATTCGTTTCCATTCAAAGCATTGGGTCTACAGTTTTCTTGAAGACAGAGTGATGAAAGTGTCGTGTGTTCGTGGGTAGATCGAGGACTTTCTCGAAGACGAAGGGAGAGGAAGAAGATGCCAAGCTTTCGTGGGTGTCGCTGTAACGGCCCGCTAGAAATTCAATGGTGGAATTTCTAGTGGCTTTAGAAACCTTGTGAAGATTTCATAAGTTTTCACAAATCAACCAATCGCGTAGGTTTTAGTTTAATTACATAGTTAGTGTTATCACTCACTATGGTATCAGAAGTGTATTTTTAATTAATTGAGGTAGTTAGAAGTGTCAACTTGTATTATGGTCTGCGCCGGTGGACTCAATTGATTATTCAGAATTTTATGGCGCAATAACTCATTTTCATATTTTTGGACAAAACACTTGTTCGAAACTATGAATTTATTTTTAGGGGCACTTTCGGACTAAATTTTGATAAATGATTTTTCACTGTAGGTTCATATGAATATTTAGGATTTTTCAATACTAAGTTTATCATGCACTTTTTCAGAGTGAATAGTCACCTCGATAAGTGCAGTGTTTTCAAAATCACAGTATGGAATATACAAATTAAGTTAGAGAAGTTTTATTTGGACACTTTTTTTTTTTTTATTTGGACACTTGGTAAGAACTTAGCAACACATGATAAATAGTATTAGACACTTTTTTTTTTTTTTTGTTATTTGGACACTTTGTAAGAACTTAGCACCATGAGGAACATTGATGGATTTGAAGGAATCAAGGTATGAGATCATGCCATCTAAAGCAAAAACCCTATTCCATTCAACCAATCATATTGTGCCAAACCAAAGAGGATTTATGCCCTAATAAAACCCTATATGGTTGGAATCCAACTAAGAACCCAAAAGCATGGTTGAAACCGAAACCCTATATAGTTTTATCCAAATCCTAAATTTGATCTCAAAATCCTAACTGAATCAGTTTCTAGTATTGTATTTAATTGCTTGATAGCTTGAGATCCTAAATTTGATCTCAAAATCCAATTCCACATGCTATTAATCCTTCAAATTTATGTCAAAACATCGTTATCCAAAATTTTTAACCTTGGATATTTGATTGGACCAAGAAAAATTGGATTTGGGCTTGATAGCAACCAAAACCCTCTTAAAACCCTAAATTGAGGCCCATTTGGTTTAGGCCCATTAAGGCCCACGAAATTGGGTACCTTAGCATTGATTTTGGCCAAGGAATTTCATTCCCCACATGTCTGATCAGATGTCTTCAAGAGGGCCTAGATGGTTCTAGAACGGAAAAGCCAAAGAGCCACCTCACTCTTCCAAGTCTACACTCCATTAGGAAATATCTTGGGCTGATTTTTGTGTATTTTATTGGGTAAGAAAGGCCAACACTCAAGTCTCACTTTAGACTCATCCTCTTCCATATCTAGTGCAAAAATATCTCCAGCCCACTCCCCACGAAATTCATCTTCCTTTACACTTTTCATTGAAAGAGCACCTAACACTATCTTGGACAGCTTTTAGGAGTTCTTTTGCACGCCCATTTTGAAGCTTTTGTAAGTGTTTTATCACAACGTTCCCTTCATGAAAATTTTTCATTTTTTAGTCTAGTTTACGTGTATATATTATTTTTTCTATTTGAAGATCATTTGGTCAGTAAAATATTATTTAAACTCCAGAATGGTCATTCTGGGAGATAAACTGGAGAGTATGTTATATTTTGGAGGTTTTGACCAAGCTAATGGATAGATTTTAGTCCGAAATTTTTATGGAGTATTTTTAACATGTGTATATGATTATTGGTTGAGGACTTGTTGCATAACTAAACGTTTTGATAAAATATTTTCTTAGATCTAGAAACTTAGAAACTGGAAGAGAAAAAATAGTTTTTGTTTTGAGAAAGTTTAAATCTTTGGTAGTTTAAACATATTCCAATGGCTTTGATAATTTTATTGGAGGATCCTAAACCTCTTATATACCTTTTAGAATGTTATTTTGAAGATATTTTATGTTAGTTTCAAATATATGAAATTTTTTGCAAATAGATATTCGAATAGGCCAAAGTGTTGCGTTGTTCTTGGCTAGATTTATGTTTTTTGGTTGATTTTTGACCATGTGAACTTGAATTTTTAAGCTTGGATATGTTTTAGGATACCTTTTTAAACCATGTGATGTTTTGGTTTGAAAATCACATTTATAAATCGTGGATCAAGAGGTTGATCAAAACAAGTTAGAAACAAAAATCAATGGAAATAACATATGGGAATTTCGGCCCTACGGAGTTTTCATAGTTGTGATTAGTTTTAAATTTTTCTAAATTGATATTTGAGTTTAGGATAAAATTTTCATGAGGCATGTAAATTTTGGTGACTTTTGGAGTTAGCATGCAAAATCCTTAAGTTAGGAGTAAAATGGTCATTTTCCCACATGTAGAGGGTAAAATAGAAATTTTTCTATCAGTTTTTCCATATTGCAAATTATTAGTGATTTAGTTCTAACTTTTAGAATTACTAATTACAGTTCCTCATGATCGCGCTTGAGCTTTCATAAAAAATGCGGAGATCGATGTAAGTTAGCTATTAACTTACTAGCAGTTTACTATGTATGTGTGCTAAGTAAAGGAAACACAGTGTACGTATGAGTGTTATCATATATGCCATGCCATGCCAAGTTATCACATATTTGTTTGTTACACAGAATTTATTCTGTCATGAGTTGTTCACCTGTTACATAAGATATTCTGTCACGTATTACTATACATTGCAAGTACATCATATTAAGTATGCCAGCTATTACATGTATGTCATGCTATGTTCATTGTTGCAAGTATGTCATGTTAAGTATGTTGTTCATTACATGTGATACCATGTTATGAAATATTGTCTGTTACATGTTTATGTCATGTTACGAAATGTTTTTATCTTAAGTTAGTCATGTCTTTAGAGTTATATGTTCAAGTTACGTTATGTTACGTTAGGGCTTCTGTCTTGAGTACAGTGTGATGGGCCCCAAGGCGGACCAAGTCTTAAGGATCAATTACAAAATTAAGAGTCACGAAGATCAAGGGAGCAATGCAATAATTGGTGCAATCCAATTAGGATGAAGCTAGCAAGAGCCCAATACTCATGATGGGCTTGAAAGAAGGAGAACCAGTTTTGATCCACTTGATCTAAGCTATGGAAGACACAACTTGGGCCAATTGTTATTGAAGGCTATGGACTTATTTATTTCATTAAAATGGCTTATTTTATTAGTCATAGGAATTAATCTAGAATAATTGGGCTTTGGGGATGTCCAGCCCACACGTCTTATTTCTATTGAACTAGGGTTTTTGGTAAGGCCTTGTATTTTGGCCAATGGCATATTTGGAAAGTTATTATTTTACAAACTAGGGTTTTAGAAGTTACTGTAGTGCGACACTGTTCATGCTACAGTACCTGCGGCACTATTCCTTTAGGGTTTTGGGAATTGTTTATTTAAACCACTTGTAGCCTCATTTGAGAAAAAAATACATTACTGAAATTGATGAATTGTATTCATTGTGAGTTGAGTTTATCTCCTCTTATTCTTGATTGAACGTTTGAACTTAACAAAGGTAAATCACAACCTTTGTGGCGTTCCTCCTTTGTAATCCGAGTTCTTGAGACGGGTTCGTCAATGGGTCTAGATTTTAATATAATCTAGGTTCTTGAAACGAGTTCTCAACGGTTCTAAATTCTCCATCCATAGACTTGAGTTTGACTTTCTTGGGTTGTTTTTCCAATATTGTTGTTGGGTCTCAAAGCGAGTCGATTGGGGTTCACATCATTTGGTATCAGAGTAAGGTTTCCAATCAGGTCTGAATCTATCTTTTATTTATTGAATCATAAATTCTAGGAGGTCAATGTTCTAGGGTTTGCAAAAATTTAAAAAAAAAAAAAAAAACACAGAAATTCGTTTTTCTAAGGCTGCCAAAATTTGCATCATCTTGGGTTTGAAATTTCTAGGGTTTCATTCATTCCCTTCTATTCCTTGTCAATTTTTATGTGTTTGAATTCAATTGTTTGATTATCACAATTGGATATTTCTGCTGTGGTTGAATTGTTGAGAAAAGAAGAGAGAAAAGAAAAGAAAAGAAAAGAAAATTCCAAAAAAAAAATTCCAAAAAAAAAAAAAAAGGAGAGAAGGATTTTGGGTATGAAATACTTTGCCATATGAAATTGAGTGCTTTGTCATTGATTGAGCCTTATCTTTAAAGGGGTTGAATACATCTTTCTAGTTGGTACCTTATTTCGTAATTACTCTTTCCAGCATATATAAATTCCTTGAGGCTCGGGTTATTTTATTCCTTCCGTGTTTTCTCTTGTTCTTGTTTCTTAGACCTAATTACTAGTTGGAACAAAACAAGTTGTATTGTCTTGATTGAGTTCAATTAGTTCTTAAAGAACTTGAGTGGGAAAACTCTTGAGGTAAAAGGCAAGAGAGTGTGAGATCATTATCGGGAAAAAGCCAATTAAGAGTGTGATACACGAGTGGAGTGCCATTATTCGAGTGTAAACACGTAAGGAGCGTGTGAGGTCTTTTTTCACTAACATTCTTCTTTGTGCAGCACTTACTATGTCTCATAATAGGGACTTAACATCGATGGGGGTGGCAGACAATTCATTCTTTTTGTTGTAGTCCATGCAACAAAAGTTTGAAAGGTTAAATTTAAAGTTGGGGAAAGTGAAGGATAAAATGGAACAACAAGGTGCATTGATTAGAGATTTGCAAAGTGGGAGAGATAGGCGAGTATGATAAGAATGAAGAGTATGGCGAGTCTCTTGTTGTTAGGCGTGCTCCCAATACAGAATTTAAGATGGATGATATAGAGCAGCAAAGAGATAACCTTTTTCATACTAGATGCCACATCAACAACAAGGTATGTAGTATGATCATTGATAGAGGAAGTTGTACTAATGTGGCTAGTACTACTTTAGTTGAGAAATTGAATTTACCTACCTTGAAACACCCTAGACCTACAAGTTGCAATGGTTGAATGATTGTAGGGAGGTTAGGGTAAATAAGCAAGTGCTAGTATCTTTTTCAATTAGGAAGTACAAGGATGAGGTCCTTTGTGATTTAGTGCCTATGCATTGTGGTCATATTTTGTTGGGGAGGTCATGGCAGTGTGATAGGAGAGCGATCTATAATGGGTTTAGGAACATGTACAGTTTTGAAAAGGATGGAAAAACAATCAAACTTGCTCCTTTAACTCCAACACAGGTCCATGAGGACCAACTGAAGTTGAAAAGTGAGGTTGATAAAAAAAAAAAAGTGAAACTGAGATTGATCAACAAAGCAAGAGAGAAAATGAGATTGATAAAAAAAGAGATAGTAAAAGTGAGGTTGAGCGAAAAAGAAAGAGTGGAAATGAGATTGAGGAAGAAAAAAATAGTGAGACCGAAAATGAGAGAGAGAGAGAGAGAGAGAGAGAGAGAGAGAGAGAGAGAGAAATGAGAGACAAAAGAAATGAGGGTGAGGCTGAAATCTCAAGAAAAAGAGAGAATAAGTTGAAAAAAAATTGTGAGGCCGAGAGTTCAAAAAATGATGTCGAAAAAAAGAGTGAAAAGAAAGAGGAGAATGAAGAAAGTGAGAGAAAAACAAAGAGAGAAGTGAGTTTCCATGCTAAGGCAAGTTTTAATACTAACACACTTGACGTACCTTTGCCTAGTATTGTTGTTTTTTGGTTGCAGGGATATAAGGTCATGATTCCTAGCGATGTGTTTAGTGGAGTGCCACCAATTAGAGAGATAGAGCATTATATTGATCTTGTGCCAAGTGCGACAATCTCTCCTAGGAATTTCTTTGAAGAACATGAGTTCTTGACGCACTTGAAAGGAACCATAAGTTGAATAGAATGCATGCCAAGGGGGTGCAATTCATTGAGACCTTTCCTTATCTAATCAAGTACATACAAGGTAAGGAAAATTTTGTGGTTGATGCTTATGCAAGAAGGTATGTCCTTGTCATCATTATAGATTCAAAGTTATTGAGACTTGAATATGATAAGAAATTGTTTGTTAATGATGATGGCTTGGCTAGTGTGTATGGAATACGTGAGAAAACATTGTTTTCTCATTTATATAGACTAGATTGGTACTTGTTTAGAAAGAAAATATTTTTTGTGCCTACTAGTCTTATGCGTGAGTTGCTTGTGCATGGATGTGGTTTGTTAGGACATTTTGATATAAAGAGGACTTTAGACGTATTGCATGTGTAACAGCCCGCTAGAAATTCAATGGTGGAATTTCTATAGACATTAGAAATCTCGTGAAAACCCCATAAGTTTTTACGAATCGGCTAATCGCATAAGCTCTAGTATGTCAACATAATTAGTTTTATCACTCACTATGGTGCCAGAAATGTGATTTTATTTGTTTGAGGTAGTTAGAAGTGTCAGATTACGTTATAGTTTACGCCACTAGACTCAGTTGAATATTTAGGATTTTTCAGTACTAAGTTTATTATGCACTTTTTCGGAGTGAATAGTAACCTCGATAAGCGTACTAAGTGCAGTGGTTTCAAAATCACAGTGTGAAATGTCCAAATTAGGTTAGAGAAGTTTTTTTTTGGACACTTGGCAAGATCTTAACCACACATAGTGAATAGTATTAGATACTTGGCACAAAGAGAAACCATTAGATGGATTTGTGAAGGAAATCAATGTGTGAGATCATGCCACCTAAGCAAAACAGTTTTTTTTCATCTGATCAACCAAATTGAGTTAGATGAAGAGGGTTTCAACCCTAGTAAAACCCTAAATGGTTGGAATCCTTTTGAAACCCCAAAAACTTGGTTGAAACCGAAACCCTAAACGGTTTCCCCAAACCCTAAAGTTGGCATTCAAACCCTTTTTGATCCAATTTCTAGTATTGTGTTTAATCACTTGATTAAATCACTTTCACATGCTATTAATTTCTCAAATTCCTATTATGACATCTTTATCCAACATTTTAAACCTTAGAAATTTGATTGGGCCAAGAAAAATTGGATTTGGGCTTGATAGCATCTCAAACCCTAACCAAACCCCCTTTAAACCCCAAATTGAAGCCCACTTGGTTGAGGCCCACTAAGGCCCACTAAAGCCCACGAATTTTGGCCACCTTGGCATAGCTTCTTGGAGAAATTTCCTCCCCCACTTGGCAGACCATTCATTGCATCAAGTTGCACTCAATAATATGGAGGAACCCACCCCATCAAGTCCCATGTCTCATAGCCTTTGTAAGTTGTCTTTTGCCCCCCACTATCCTCTACATTATGTCACATGTCTACACCTCCACTCAATGATCATTAAGGTCCAAATATTCCCCCTACAGAAGTCTTGAGTCGTGCAAGACACATGTCTTCACTTTAATCATTTCTTCACCCCGTTCTTAGAGAGAAACCCAAAAGAGCTCTCTCGGGCAGATTTCTGGGTCTTTTTGCGTGGAGTTTTTCGACCATTTGTAAGTATTTTCACACGATGACTCCTTCATAAAAGTTGTTCCTCTTTGAGTCTAGTTTCCGTAGATGTATTTTTCGTATCATTCCATGGTCATTTGGTCGGTCAAAAGTATTTTTAACCATGGAAAGGTCATTCTGGGCGTGAATCTGGAGAGTGTGTTATGTTTTGGAGTTTTTGACCAAGCTAATGGACATATCTTGGTCCGAAAATTTTATGGAGTGTTCTTAGAATGTGTTTAAGAGTTTTCATTGAGGTTTTGTTGCATGAATAAAGATTTTGATGATAGATTTTATTAGATCTAGAAACATGAAAACTGGAAGTGGCAAAACAGTTTTTATTTGGATAAAGTTTGAATATTTCGAGGTTTGATCTTACTCTAAAGGCTTTGATATTTTTATATGATGATCCTAAGTCTCTTATTTTCATGTTAGGATGTTATTTTGGAGATATTTAGTATTAGTTTCAAAGATATGATTTTTCTATGCAAGAGAATTTCGGTTAGGCCTAAGATTTGATGTTTTTAGGTTAGATCCATGTTTTATTGGGTTTTAGCCATGTGATTTTAATTTTGATGGTTGGATATTCTTTAGGACACGTTTTTAAACCATGTGATACTTTATTTCAAAGATCTCACCTTCTTAAGCCATTGATCAAGAGATTTATCAAAGCTAGTTAAGAAAAAGTTTCTGTTTTTGGACTAAGTGTAAAATCAAAAACTCCAAGTGTTATTTTTGTGATTTTGGTGACTTTAGTTTGATGATTTAAAGCATGGTTTATCTGAGGATGATGTTATGAATATGTTAGAAGTAAGATTAGATTTTTTGGAATTCTTGGAGATGTTTTGATTTAAGGACAAAGCTTGTGATTCAAGTGTTTTGATCTTTTTACAAAAAAGTTTGGTGTTGATTATTAGCTTTTTCTAAATGGATGTTTCAAGTATGGTTTTAAACTTAGGATTGGAAGATGTTTGTTGTAAAATTTTGGTTTAAGCATGAGTTTTGAAGTTGGAAGGAATTGTAACAAAAATCAAGAGAAATGGCCTATGGATGTTTCGGCCATAGTGTGTTTTCCATAGTGTTGTTTTGTTTTAAATTTTTTTCTGAGTTGATATTTGAGTTTAGAACAAAATTTACATGAGGAATGTAAATTTTGGAAATTTTTGGAGTTAGGATATGAAATCCTTAAGTTATGGGTAAAATGGTCGTTTTCCCACATGTAGAGGGTAAAATGATAATTTTACTCTAAGATAACTTGTTTCCATGTTTCTAATTGTTAGTAATTAAATTTCTAACTTTTAGAATGACCTTTTACAGTTTCTCGTATATCGCACTTTATTCTCGTAGAACGTGACAATCGAGGTAAGTTAGCTTCTAACTTACTATCAGTTTATTGTGTATGTATGATGGGTAAGGGAACTACAATTTATGTATGTATGTTATCATATATGTCATGTCATTACATGTTTATCTGTTACGCATGATTTATTCTTTTATGAATATTTATCTGTTACAAAATCTTTTATGTCATGCAATGTTGTATGTTATAAGTATGCCATGTTAAGTATGTCATATGTTACATGTATGTCATGGAATGTTTATGTTTAAATCATATTGTGCCATTTACAAGTATACGCCATGTTAGAAAAGTTCATGATATTAAATAATATCTCATGTATTAAGAAAGATAAGATATTTAAGAGTGACACGGACCTAAGCGTGTTCACCACAAGTTATGTTAAGGATGGCACGGACCTAAGCGTGTTCATCACAAGTTATGTTAAGGGTGACACGGATCTAAGCATGTTCACCACAAGTTATGTTATGCGGTGCCACGGACTCAAGCGTGGTTCACCTTATGTAAAGTTCATATAAGTTTCAGATCATGTTCAAGTTAAGTTATTCATGTCAATCACGACCCTAAATGCTAGGATGGGGTAATATCCTAGTGGAACTCCTTTGTTCACGCTGGAGTGTCTAAATAGGTGTGAAATTCCCTGGGTTGACGAAGTACAGTCAACAGGTTGCGAATGGGGCCTAAGTAACTGGTCACCGGAGCGCGCCAGGCCATTGGTGGGAATATTGTTTCCCATATATTGAGTTTGCATATAGTTGGAGTGGTCATTTTGGTGTAAAGAAAAGTTTAGGCGTATTGCATGAACACCTTTGGGCGTATCATTTGCCATTTATTAATGTATGACATGAACGTTTGTGGCAATATCATTTTCCATTCATTAACTGGTTGTATGAACGTTTGTGGAATTATTATTTGCCACTCATTGAGATTGCATATAATCAAAATTATCATTTTGGTGTGAGGAAGACTTTAGATGTGATTAATGAACGTTTATGGGAGTATTATTTGCCTTTCATTGACTTGTTGTATGAACGTTCGTGGGACTATTATTTGCCTTTCATTGACTTGTTGCATGAACGTTTGTGGGAGTATCGTTTGCCAGGGTTAGAATTTGCATGTAATGAGACCATGCATACAACCATTTTTTATTCTCATTTTGAAATTGCATAAAGTTTTAATCCACTTATTCCTTTTGATTTAATGCCCTTACATGTTGATGACAGAAGTAGCTTGGATGGACATTTTCAAATTCTTGATAAAATTAATGATACTTCATATCTAGTGGATCTTCCAGGTAAGTATCATGTGTTTGCATTTTCAATGTTACTGATCTTTTTCCATTTGATCAAGGTGGAGATTCGAGGTCAAATCCTTTTAAGGAGAGGGGGAATGATGGGCCCCAAGGCAGACCAAGTCTTAAGGATCAATTACAAGATTAAGAGCCACGAAGATCAAGGGAGCAATGCAATAATTGGTGCAATCCAATTGGGATGAAGCTAGCAAGAGCCCAACACTCATGATGGGCTTGAAAGAAGGAGAACCAGTTTTGATCCACTTCATCTAAGCTATGGAAGACACGATGTGACGCCCCCAAATTCCGTTTGGGATTGAACGGACATTTGAAGCGTCGAGACATGCAACACAAGGTTACCTGCTCCCGTTCATGACATATAAGATGCAATGTTCCTAACATGCATCTAGCATTATGCAATATTCGCAGCGGATAATTTTTTTTTTTTTTTTTNTAAAAATATCCCAAATACTTGAAACATATTTCATACATAAAAACATACTAAAAAGCCGTGATCACTACACTAGTCCAAAATGGTTGTGATCAAAAGAATACTTGAGATACAACTCCAAAAGTACAAGCATTAACCTAAGTTAAATACTATACCATCATCAACATCGCACCGTAGCCTAGATGACCGTATTCAGATGGTCAGATTCCAATTCTTCTTTGGGTCCTGTAACAAGATCTACCATTCGGGGGGAATGGTAGTTGGGACTACCACAGTGAGATTTGATTACAAATCTCAGTAAGTTAACATAAAACTCACACACAGGTTAAAGATGCATGCATGGCAGTAAAAGCATAAATGCATAAGTAAAGTCGTACATAAGCATAGCATAACTTGACATATAACATGACATAACCAGAACTTAAACGTGAACTGAACTTGACTTAACATGACATGAACTTGAGTTTAAAACATAACATGGACTTGAAATGTAGCATGAACGTAAACATGCATAACATAAATATGAACTTGAAAATAACATAAACTTGAACATATCATGACATAAACGTGAACTTGAGACATACTGTAAACGTGAACTTAACATGATGTGAACATGAACTTGGAACATAACTTGATCATGAACATAACATGTACGTGTACATAACAAAACATGAACTTGATCTGAAACTTGACTTATCATGCACTTGATCTGAAACTTGACTTAATACGTACTCCACAGTTGTTGTGGCCCCACGTATTCTACGTGTCACAATTGCTGTGTCTCACGTAGTGTATGCTCCACAGTTGTTGTGGCCCCATACTTCATGCTCCACAGTTGTTGTGGCCCCATGTATACACGTAACATAAAATATAATACGTACTCCACAGTTGTTGTGGCCCCACGTATACACGTAACATAAAATATAATACGTACTCCACAGTTGTTGTGGCCCCACGTATACACGTAACATAAAATATAATACGTACTCCACAGTTGTTGTGGCCCCACGTATACACGTAACATAAAATATAATACGTACTCCACAGTTGTTGTGGCCCCACGTATACACGTAACATAAAATATAATACGTACTCCACAGTTGTTGTGGCCCCACGTATACACGTAACATAAAATATAATACGTACTCCACAGTTGTTGTGGCCCCACGTATACACGTAACATAAAATATAATACGTACTCCACAGTTGTTGTGGCCCCACGTATACACGTAACATAAAAAATAATACGTACTCCACAGTTGTTGTGGCCCCACGTATACACGTAACATAAAAATATAATACGTACTCCACAGTTGTTGTGGCCCCACGTATATACGTAACATTAAATATAATACGTACTCCACAGTTGTTGTGGCCCCACGTATTCACGTAACATAAAATATAATACGTACTCCACAGTTGTTGTGGCCCCACGTATTATACGTAACATAACATGTCTTATCTTTCTTAATGCATGAGATATTAATTAATATCATATACTTTTCTAACATGGCGTATACTTGTAAATGACACAATATGATTTAATCATAACATTTCATGGCATACTTAACATGGCATACTTATAACATACATCATTGTATGATAGAAAAGATTATGTAACAGATAATTATTCATGAGAGATTAAATCATACGTAGCAGATAAACATGTAATGACATAGCATGACATGGCATATACGATAACATACATACATAAATTGTAGTTCTCTTACCCATCACACATACACAATAAACTGATAGTAAGTTAGAGGCTAACTTACCTCGATTGTCACGTTCTACGAGAATAAAGTGCGATATACGAGAAACTGTAAAAGGTCATTCTAAAAGTTAGAAATTTAATTACTAACAATTAGAAACATGGAAACAAGTTATCTTAGAGTAAAATTATCATTTTACCCTCTACATGTGGGAAAACGACCATTTTACCCATAACTTAAGGATTTCATATCCTAACTCCAAAAATTTCCAAAATTTACATTCCTCATGTAAATTTTGTTCTAAACTCAAATATCAACTCAGAAAAAAATTTAAAACAAAACAACACTATGGAAAACACACTATGGCCGAAACATCCATAGGCCATTTCTCTTGATTTTTGTTACAATTCCTTCCAACTTCAAAACTCATGCTTAAACCAAAATTTTACAACAAACATCTTCCAATCCTAAGTTTAAAACCATACTTGAAACATCCATTTAGAAAAAGCTAATAATCAACACCAAACTTTTTTGTAAAAAGATCAAAACACTTGAATCACAAGCTTTGTCCTTAAATCAAAACATCTCCAAGAATTCCAAAAAATCTAATCTTACTTCTAACATATTCATAACATCATCCTCAGATAAACCATGCTTTAAATCATCAAACTAAAGTCACCAAAATCACAAAAATAACACTTGGAGTTTTTGATTTTACACTTAGTCCAAAAACAGAAACTTTTTCTTAACTAGCTTTGATAAATCTCTTGATCAATGGCTTAAGAAGGTGAGATCTTTGAAATAAAGTATCACATGGTTTAAAAACGTGTCCTAAAGAATATCCAACCATCAAAATTAAAATCACATGGCTAAAACCCAATAAAACATGGATCTAACCTAAAAACATCAAATCTTAGGCCTAACCGAAATTCTCTTGCATAGAAAAATCATATCTTTGAAACTAATACTAAATATCTCCAAAATAACATCCTAACATGAAAATAAGAGACTTAGGATCATCATATAAAAATATCAAAGCCTTTAGAGTAAGATCAAACCTCAAAATATTCAAACTTTATCCAAATAAAAACTGTTTTGTCACTTCCAGTTTTCATGTTTCTAGATCTAATAAAATCTATCATCAAAATCTTTATTCATGCAACAAAACCTCAATGAAAACTCTTAAACACATTCTAAGAACACTCCATAAAATTTTCGGACCAAGATATATCCATTAGCTTGGTCAAAAACTCCAAAACATAACACACTCTCCAGATTCACGCCCAGAATGACCTTTCCATGGTTAAAAATACTTTTGACCGACCAAATGACCATGGAATGATACGAAAAATACATCTACGGAAACTAGACTCAAAGAGGAACAACTTTTATGAAGGAGTCATCGTGTGAAAATACTTACAAAGGGTCGAAAAACTCCACGCAAAAAGACCCAGAAATCTGCCCGAGAGAGCTCTTTTGGGTTTCTCTCTAAGAACGGGGTGAAGAAATGATTAAAGTGAAGTAAGTGTGTCTTGCACGACTCAAGACTTCTGTAGGGAGAATATTTGGACCTTAATGATCATTGAGTGGAGGTGTAGACATGTGACATAATGTAGAGGATAGTGGGGGGCAAAAGACAACTTACAAAGGCTATGAGACATGGGACTTGATGGGGTGGGTTCCTCCATATTAATGAGTGCAACTTGATGCAATGAATGGTCTGCCAAGTGGGGGAGGAAATTTCTCCAAGAAGCTATGCCAAGGTGGCCAAAATTCGTGGGCTTTAGTGGGCCTTAGTGGGCCTCAACCAAGTGGGCTTCAATTTGGGGTTTAAAGGGGGTTTGGTTAGGGTTTGAGATGCTATCAAGCCCAAATCCAATTTTTCTTGGCCCAATCAAATTTCTAAGGTTTAAAATGTTGGATAAAGATGTCATAATAGGAATTTGAGAAATTAATAGCATGTGAAAGTGATTTAATCAAGTGATTAAACACAATACTAGAAATTGGATCAAAAAGGGTTTGAATGCCAACTTTAGGGTTTGGGGAAACCGTTTAGGGTTTCGGTTTCAACCAAGTTTTTGGGGTTTCAAAAGGATTCCAACCATTTAGGGTTTTACTAGGGTTGAAACCCTCTTCATCTAACTCAATTTGGTTGATCAGATGAAAAAAAACTGTTTTGCTTAGGTGGCATGATCTCACACATTGATTTCCTTCACAAATCCATCTAATGGTTTCTCTTTGTGCCAAGTATCTAATACTATTCATTATGTGTGGTTAAGATCTTGCCAAGTGTCCAAATAAAACTTCTCTAACCTAATTTGGACATTTCACACTGTGATTTTGAAACCACTGCACTTAGTACGCTTATCGAGGTTACTATTCACTCCGAAAAAGTGCATAATAAACTTAGTACTGAAAAATCCTAAATATTCAACTGAGTCTAGTGGCGTAAACTATAACGTAATCTGACACTTCTAACTACCTCAAACAAATAAAATCACATTTCTGGCACCATAGTGAGTGATAAAACTAATTATGTTGACATACTAGAACTTATGCGATTAGCCGATTCGTAAAAACTTATGGGGTTTTCACGAGATTTCTAATGTCTATAGAAATTCCACCATTGAAATTTCTAGCGGGCTGTTACACACGACTTGGGCCTATTGTTATTGAAGGCCATGGACTTATTTATTTCATTAAAATGACTTATTTTATTAGTCATAGGAATTAATCTAGAATAATTGGGTTTTGGGGATGTCCAGCCCACACGTCTTATTTCTATTGAACTAGGGTTTTTGGTAAGGTCTTGTATTTTGGCCAAGGGCTTATTTGGAAAGTTATTATTTTACAAACTAGGGTTTTAGAAGTTACTGTAGTGAGACACTGTTCATGCTACAGTACCCGCGGCACTATTCTTTTAGGGTTTTGGGAATTGTTTATTTAAACCACTTGTAGCCTCATTTGAGAAAAAAAGACATTATTGAAATTGATGAATTGTATTTATTGTGGATTGAGTTTATCTCCTCTTGTTCTTGATTGAACGTTTGAACTTAACAAAGGTAAATCACAACATTTGTAGCGCTCCTCTTTTGTAATCCAGGTTCTTGAGACGAGTTCGTCAATGGGTCTAGATTTTAATATAATCTAGGTTCTTGAAACGAATTCTCAACGGATCTAAATTCTCCATCCATAGACTTGAGTTTGGCTTTCTTGGGTTGTTTTTCCAATATTGTTGTTGGGTCTCAAAGTGAGTCGATTGGGGTTCACATCACAGTGTGTGTATTTCGAGAATAGTCAAGTCAAGTTATTCATGTCAATCACGACCCTAAGTACTAGGATGGTATAATATCCTAGTGAAACTCCTTTATTCACGCTAGATTTTTTAAATAGGTGTGAAATTTTCTGAGTTGACAAAATACTGTCAATAGGTAGTGGGCGGGTGCCTAACTAGCTGGTCATTGGAATGCGCCAAGAATTAACGCCGATGGAGCCACATTTCATTTCAATAATTCTTGGGGCCACAACAACTATGGAGCATGAAGTATGAGATCACAGCAATTGTGGTGCATACACTATGTGAGACTGTGAGACGTTGCAATTGTGACACGTAGAATACATTCAGTTTCGTGGGGTCCACAGTGAGTGTGGCACACGAAGTATGGAGTCATAGCAATTGTGGCACATACACTACGTAAGACACAACAATTGTGACACGTAGAATACATTGGGCCACAATTGTGAAGTATGTATTAATGCAATAACAGATAGTCTAGATACCTGTGTTGTGATGCGGTAATCAGCATTGATACATGGCTCTAGGGGACCCATGTAACACCTAAGAAGTTGAGTTTAAGCAGTTAAAGAATACGTTTCCAATCAAGTTTAAGTTAAGTCGAGTTTCAGAGCAAGTCCATGTTAAGTCAAGTTTCAGATCAAGTTCATATTAAGTCAAGTTCAGTTCATGTTTCAATTTAAATTATGTCATTTATGCTATGTTGTATGTCAAGTTATGCTATTGTTGCTTATGAATTTAATTATGCATTCATACTTTTACTATCATGAATGCATCATTAGCCTGTGTGGAGGTTCTTTGTTAACTTGCTGAAATTTGTAATCAAATATCACTGTGATAGTCTTAACTATCATTCACCACGAATGATAGATCTTGTTACAGGACCTGAAAGAGAATCGAGAATTGACCAACTGGACATAGTCGACTAAGCGACAGTGCGACATCAATATTAATAGAGTAGTTAACTTAAATTACTACTTGTACTATGGAGTTGCATCTCCAGTACTCTTTTGGATCATAGCCATTTTGGACTGATGTTGTGATCTTAGTTATTCAATGTGTCTTTATGTATGAAGTATGTTTTAAGCATTTGAGATATTTTCAATTTGGTGCATAGTATTGCTAAAAAAAAAATTTATCTGCTACGAATATTATATAATGTTAGAAACATGTTAGGAACATTGCATCTTATATATCATGAACAGGGGCAGGTAACCTTATGTTGCATGTTCCGACGTTTCAAATGTCCATCCGATCCCAAGTGGAATTTGGGGCGTCACAGTCGTTGTGGCTTTCTCGAAGATGAAGATGGACTGCTTTGGGTTGGGGTTGGATCTGCAGCTTTCTTGTGACAGAAGGGAGAAGAAGAAGAAGAAGATGGAAGAAAGAGAGAGAAAATGTGGGACAAAATAGAGAGACGAGAGAACCTGAAAGAGAAATGCAGTGTTAGAAACAACACCATTTTTAATTTTTACCACATCGGAGGCGAGGCCGTGGCAGGGACGGGCCTAGATTGTTCATAACATTTTTCAATATATTAACATGTAGATAAGGGTCAATTTAACCGACTTTTTATTTGCTCGCCCGTTTGATATATTTATGTTTTAAAAAATATATAGAAAAAGTAAAAATCCCAATATTTCTCTCTCCCCTCACATGCATGCTCAACACCCACCTATGGTCTCCCGCCTTTCTCTTCTTCTCTCCACTTCCTCTGCTTTCTCCCACGTCGGCACCTCTCCTTCCTCTCATGCCAATGCCAACATCCATCCCATCTTCTTCCCTTATTCTCTTCTTCTTTTTCTCTTCTTAGTCCTTTTCTTCTTCGGAATCTCCGCTCCCACACCCAAGCCGTGGTCGTGGTCACGTGTAGTCACTGCATCAGGTCCAACAGCTAGTCCTAACCGTGGGCAATTTATGTAGACCCATAGGCTACGCCACAATGCGGCCATGGTTCTCAACGCAGATCCACGACGCAGCAGCGAACCCCCCGGATGACTATAAACAAATTTGTAAATAATTTTCATCCTTAATAACACATAAAAAAGGCTCGATCGATCAACTACTACTACGTAAATAGCTTATATAGATTGCTTAAAACTCAATATATATAGATACAACACTTTTGGACATTTTTATCGATCGTCAATGAACGACAAATTTTATATTGTTGGAGATTGGGGTCGATCCACATGATCCATACATTTATAAATATGAAAGGTAGGTTTAATAAGAGCAATAAGCTGGAAGTATACGTGTTAGGCTATTAATCAAGATGGCTAAGCATCCAAGGGGGCAGGAGTACTGCATTGGCTCGATGTCGAGATGGTCTTGCCTCATCTTCTCTTTCGCTGCTTCTAATTGCTTGGTAGGACGCACTGCATTGAATATATTTCCACATAAATTAGTAATCTACTGACGCATAAAAACTTTTTACTTGCTTGAATATATGACAAGCATTTACAAATTAAGAACCTGCTGGTTGTTAAAATCGATTAAATTTTTTTTATTTTTTTTCCTTTAATTTCAATAATTCTGGGATATGTGAATTAGCTGAAGAGTCGGTATATAAACTTTGGGCATCATGATCGCCACAAAGCTCTCTTTTGCTAGACATAACAAAGAAGGATCAAGAGGCCATCATTATAGGTACAAAGTTCTCCTTTAAGATACCTACTGTGTCACCGAGGATATTGAGGTCATGGCCATTGGAGAAAAAGAGCCAGCCACTATCTTTCCAGCAATGAAGATAGAGTTCAAAATAGAGAGGACATGGCAAAAGAAATAACTCAGGATAATGGGTATGGCTAGTAGCATCCAAAGTAGGTCTATAAATATTGTCAATGTACGTACTATAATTAATGTTTCTTCTTTATGAGAGAGAGAGAGAGAGAGACTAACGTCCCAATAGTGTCCAAGGGCAGCAACGTTTGTGGAAGGATAGAGGATGTGTCAAGTGTTTGATTATGCTGAATATCCCATTGTGCCTGTTCGGCAAGTAATTCCTTTTCTTTCTCCTTCACCTGAAGTTGGCCCAAAACGCATCATGTCAATTTTCACATTTCTTTACATATAAATTGAAGGTAATAGAGCTAATTTCTTGAAATAGAACGAGTTCCGAATTTGTTAAATGAAAAAACTACCTGCTTGGCAAGCACGTTGTTTTGCTCCTGCAATGCCTTATCCTGTCATGAAAAGCTGTTAGAGGACCCATCCATTAAGCAACATAAAATGTCATTGTTGCTCTTTATAAGCGTAATTTTTATATGAGAAATTCCATTCGTTATTAAAGAACATCAGCAAGGCATCACTTAAAAACCATTAGGACTTTGGATAAGCCATGCATGTTTATGCTGGTTAGAATAGAATGTAAAATTACCATTTTCCACAAATGGCATTAAGATTTGTAATTAGTACTGTCAATGATAGATGGATTCTCCACTTCATACATATATATGGGAGAAGTAGGGGCTTACCTTTTTCTGAAGATCCGAAATGGATTCGTGCATAACTTGGTTCTGCAAGTGAATTACCAAATAATTAATGGATCAAACTGCATCCTGTACCAGTCTGTATTTATACTAATGCTATCATGATTTTTTACCTTTCTCGACCTGATGTGTTTGAGAGCAGAATCAAGCTGCTGCTCCAAATTTTGAAGCTCTTTAAGACTCAAGGAGTCGAGATCTTCTCCCATGAAATACCTGTAAATATCAAGAAGAAGAAATTAATCATTGTTTCTTGCATTATTATAATATCATATCGACTATATGTATGTAAGCATATGCTACAGCTTGTACTTTTGATTTCTTTGTAAAATCTCCATCCTAGCCTTGAGCTTCGCATGCTCCAGAGTCCAGCTTCCCTATAAAAGATTTAACTTCTATTAATAAGATCAAATGGTAAGTATATCTTATATATATTATTTAATGGACTAATGGAGGCATACATTTTGTTCGAGATCATGTGCAATAAGTTGCCTCTCTGCATATGAATATCTCTCATACCTTTCAAGAATCCTTTCCATACTGCTTACAAAGAAAACATTAAAATAAATTACTACTAGCTACGTACGTACACTGAATCTGAATCAAACCTTTGAGCTCGCATAAAGAATTAGCTTGAACTTTAAACTCTACAATTGCGAGTATCTTTCCCATCAAAATAATAGAAATTATATGCCTTAATGAGATTAAGAAGAAGATTACCATGACGACTTGAACAGCAATGAATTCACTCGAACGGGCCTTACCAAAGATTCAGATCCCACAGATTGATCAATGAGAGAGCCCAACAAAATCTTCAGCAAACTAAATGCAGTTCTCTTTTATAGTTATTTGAAAGTTAATATCACACACATATTATATAATATATATGGAGGTCCAAAAAAGGGCCTTTGTATTTTTTTTTTTAAATATATTTTAAAAATCCTTAATTATTAACGGCCCGTTTTCCTTGTTTAAGATGCCAAAGGACAGACGAAACGAACCTCACAAAACACCTAGAGCAGAAGAGGCTTCTAGGTTAAACTAGGACTTGTTCAAGTACTACCTTGGGCACGTAAATGTCAGAAAACTGTACTCAGTAATTGAATGTGGATATCCAATTTTGTCTTCGGATTATGTTTACTTTTTATAAAGGAAGATTGGGAATATCGAGACTCAATCACATCCTTCCAAGAGATGGGACAAACACGATCAAAGATCAAATACAATTGCCTGAACTACTAATTTTTAGTTTGTAAATAAGTTTTGAAGTGAATGTTATCCTCAGGAGGTACGCTTTGTGCAAAATTAAAAATATCTCCTCGAATTCGTGCTGTCTCATAATCTATTGCCACGCTATCACATGGTACTGTGCGTACCATCCCCTTAGTTAATAACTATCAAACGCAATTGCATTGGATAGAGTCACTTTTGCGGTTTCTAAAGCATAGCAAACACTGAAACACGTACAGAAGGACATGTAAATTCAGCTTATCCCTCAGAAACGTCCTTCTCTCGGATAGAGATTCCTTCGGAAAAGACAATCCAGATAGTAATTAGAATTAAATATATATATATATATATATATAAAATAGAACAACAGTTATAATTTTTGATAGAATCAGCTTAAAATTGAATAGTACTTATAAATCAAGCATTGAGATTCGCGGCATATCATGTTTTGTGGAGGACTCGGTTGAAGGGATCTCTTAAAGAAAAAATAATTATACATAAATAAAAGCATTGTGAGAATTAATTCACTTATCACCATAAAATATAAAGTGTCGGGTCGACCTTTAAAACCCCAAACAATAGGAGTGGATCGACATATAAGAAGATAATAGCAAATGAATTTATTTCAATGCCCTCCTCAAGCAAGCTGGACCACTGTAATGAAAACATAAAACCTAAAATGAAAGCTTTGGAACAAGACCTTTTCATCAGTTAAATTTTGAAGAGAGAAGAAAAGCATGAAAACTCGACAAACATTACATATATTCTTCCTCTTCAATTCTGCTGCTAAATTGTTTTTTTCTCTCTACAGACTCGATACCTTTATTTACTAGTTCTACTATAAGGTTCTTTCTGTTACTTCAAGGTAATACTTAGCATCATTCGTTTATGATTTTGAACGATGATAACAGGCCTTTTCCATATTACAGGTAAGAAGCACTTCTTTGCTCTCTCTTAATCTGTGTCTGTGGCCTGGAAGAACACCATGGTGAACAATATTTGTTGAATCACCAAAAGTATATTCACCAATAACGACGAAACAATTTAACAAAAGACACTACAACTCTCAGAGCTTGTACCCACACCAAAACAGAAAGAGAGCACAGAAAATACAAAAAAACATGGACCAGCTTACCCAATCTAGAACAATATTTCTGAATCAACAAAAAGAGAAATTCCACTGGGTAATGAGGCCTCGAAGATGACAGAAGAGATAGCAACATCAAACCAAAAAGAAAAACCGCAACTAAAGAAATATCTCTTACCAAGAATCAGTAGAATACTCAAAGACCTTCCCTTTGGTAGAGAAAACAATCAGAGCCACCTCAGCATCACAAAGCACAGAGATCTCATGGGCTTTCTTCAGCAAACCAGACCTTCTCTTTGAGAAAGTGACCTGCCTGTTGATTTTGTTTTCGATCCTCTTCAACTGAACCCTTCCCCTCCCCATAATTCACGATCTTTCTTCACAATTCAACCCAATAATAAAGGCTGATAGATATCGCTCTACCTCTCTCTCTCTTTTTCTGGGTAACTAATGTAGCTAAACCTCCTGGCCTGAAACCTGTCTGATTTATACAGTGCAAGTATGGAAGAAAATAGTTGCGTGGCTGCGTGTGTATTTATAGAAAAGTAGAAAACCACTAGGACCAAAAAAGCTGGTTTTGGTTTGTAGGATAGGCAGGATCCCAAAACCAGACTGGTTTCATCGAAAACGTTGTCGAGTTTTGATTGGGTCGAGGTACTGTTCGACAGTTGTTTACTAGATTCGTCACTCATTCACAATCACCCTTTATCCTCGGTCTGTCTGGGCCTCCAAGCTGGCAAGCTGCCGCGAATTGGTATGTGCTTTTCAGGGGAGCGTATGTATCCTCCTATTTATTTATTTATTTATTTATTTACTTATTTATTTATTTACGTTAAAATATCCTAATTCTATTTCCTATAATTTCTTTTATATTTTAATTAAAAATACACTTTTCATATATTTTCATAAATTTTATTGATTTTTAAAAACCTTCTGTATCTTATTTCTAAATATTTTTTAATTCTATTAAAATAATATTTTTCTATTCTTTTTTTATTATTATTTTTTACTCACTTCTATTTATAATATTAACTACTTACTTTTCTATCTTCTCTCTCTATTGAACATTTCTAACTTCTACATAAATCTAAAATAAGAAGCTGATTTTTTTTATCCTGATACGTCAATAGTTTTGAAATTAATATGAATAATAAATATTCGTCTTTTCTAAAATTTTTTTTTTTATTTGTAATAGAGAAATACAAAATTAAAAATTGAAAAATACATCCATATTATTTTATCAATTCTATATGT
>QGSO01001283.1:0-60109 GCA_011037825.1 Carya cathayensis
TTCTGCACAACATACCAGTTCCCTTTCGCCCTTAGATCCCTAATGTAAAAACATTGGGAAGCCTGACATGCCAACACATATGGTTCGTCCTTATACCAAGTCTTATCCATATTAAGACTAATTAAATGATCGTCTACTCGTACCCCCCGTTTTTTTATCACCAACATCAAACCAATCACAACTGAACAAGTATACTCTATGACCTCCTATGTAGTGTAACTCCACAACATCGTTTATAACACCATAAAAGTCTACATTATCAGTATCTTGGTCACCAGTTACCAACACCCCAGAATTTTGTGAACGTCGGCGAAGTTCACGAGACTTCGTATGGAACCGTTTACCATTTATAATGCAAGCAGCGTCTGATGCAACCCAACGGTCAGGGTTGCAAGCTAACGCATACAAATCTGGAGAGACATCTAGTGGATTGTTGCTACGCTAGTCCTGAACCTACAAGTCATATCAGGGTAAATCGTGAACTTGTAGTTTCAATGACATTGTCAGAACAGGGTCGGGAAAAAGAGCACAAAGTAGCTAAGTAGCAACAATCCTTACACATTGCTTGAACCAAATTGGAAACTCAGTTTGTTGCGTGCGATCTATACAATTTGGGTTTGACACCTTGCATTTGTCATAGTGTTCCCTGCATTTGTAGAACACAAAGGGGGAAATAGATTTAGTCAGTGATGTAAATTAAATGACAAATGGTAGTAGGTTGTTTCAAGATGACACGAAGGAAGTAATGATTGCTTACTCTAAATAGGGTCCGATCTCAATACAGTTGTTTAGCACGTACCAAATGGCTGCAGCATGGAGTTTATCTTCTAATTGCACATTATTAGCTATACCCAAGGGACGAAGTTTCTGGTTGAAAATTTTGAACCCATCTAAAGTCTCCTCTTCCACCCTTTCAATGTTGCAATCTAGTCGATTAAATTTCGTCTCAACATCTTGGAGATACATGGAGCAAAATATCAAACACTCGATATGAACCCAAGCTTCAGCTATTGAACCTTCTGGACGCGCCTTATTCTTAACATACCGCTTGAATTTCCCGAGATACCTCTTAAACAGATACATCCACCGATATTGAACTGGACCTCCGAGAATGGCCTCACGGGGTAAGTGTACAGCTAGGTGGACCATAGATGAGGTATTGAACTTGAGTGGCGTCACGGGAACCACAAATGAGGTGATGAACATGAGTGGCGTTGCCGGAAGCACAGACGAGGTCCCCAACATGAATGGCATTGCAGGAAGCACGGATAAATTCTTACTTCCTGGCACACAACAAAGTGTCCTTACAAATATATGCAGTATTTTATATATATATAATTGTTTACTTGAGTGACAACTTTTATTTCTGATTTTTATGTCTATTTTATTTTATTTGGTTACAGGTGGATTTTCAACATCATACCTCTCTTGACAATTGATGGTTGTTGTTGACATTTTATCCGGCATTTTGTGAACTTCGTATTGTGGTTGATGTTGGCAGTTGGTGGTCGTTGTTTGTATTTGATACTCGTTGTTAGTATTTGAAATTTTTGTGGTCCCGAATGAGTTTGTGGTCGTTGTTTGTATTTGACACTCAAGTTATTTTCAAACAAGCAATGTACTTGTTTTGATGGTTTAATGAAGAAGGACAAATGTATTTAATTTTAAAAGAACTCAGTGTTGCCTGTTGCATCCTGGAAGTTAGTCTGGTTACTAGGTCGCTGGAAGTGTTAGATAGTACAAATTTCAACTTACTATTACAGGAACAAATTTGCTAGAAAATATGTTATATTGAAGGGATCATAAGTCTGGTACAGTTGGAAAAATAAAATGCATATTACAAATTTAAGAAGACTGCATCATAATGCAGAATGTTTACAAGTCACCAGTTTGGCTAAACTGAAACACTAACAAACTTAACAACATACAAAAAGTCCCTAAGACAAACTTAATCTTCTATTGATCTTGATCGTAGCAAAATACATGAGATTAGTATAAAAAGTCCCCAATATACGCATAGTAGCATGCGTGCATGACTAATCTCTATAACTTGACTTTGAAGCTCTTCCCGTTCATTCAAAAGATCCAACACTTTCTTTTGGATGTCCTCCTTTGCTTTATGGATCTCTTCATTTTCTTTATGGATCTCTTCTAAAGCATGTTGGACTTCATTCTCTCTCCTAGTGACTTCAACCTCTCTCTTTTGGAGTTCTTCATCTCTTTGATGGAATTCACTTTTGTGCCGGTCAAGTGGACTTCCATTTCCTTCTACAAAATATGCCCATATAAAGTAATTGCAGTATGGCTTTCCCTGCGGCAATCAAGATTTGTAAAAATCAGCTATAGAAAATTGTAGGAATCAAAAAGTATACAAAAGTTGTAAGTGATGACCTCCTTATTGTAGTTTGGACAAGTAAAAAAAGGTCTTCTTGGATTTCTTGAAGTGTTGGAGACTTTGAGACGTGCAATTGATCCATATAAACATATTGGGGCATTTTTCCGATCACCCAAAGAAGATGATGAATGGGATTGAGACATGACCTCCTTATCTAGTGCTAGCTGCAAGACTGCAGCAAACCAACCAACCAACCAACCAACGGCATACCATCAACATGAAACATAAATGAAATCATGAACTTTTATAAAAATCTATGAAACCATCAATGTCATGCTCAACACATGGCCTAAATCATCCTTTATATACTAAGGTAGAGTGCAGGAAATTAAAACTTAAAATGTAAAATAGGATCCAGTTTTACATGCATTGGCTGATTAGGAAGCTAGGTGCAAACCATATTCCGAAATCATCCTGCTTAAAGTAATCAATCATCCAGCCAACTATTACAAGTTACAACAGAAATGGACAGCATGCTTCAAAAGGCAACATAAATAAAACAGTGGATGTAAACATTCTTTGAGAAAGAAGTAAGAGTAGACTCACCACGATCATATTTGCAACTCCAAAATAGCCACTTCGTAGACCACTGAAATACAAATGAGATATTGTAACCAACCAAGAACCTCAACACAATAAGTTTTACAACTTCCTAACTTTTTATGTAAGTTTTTTAATATAAACACCATCCAAAAAATAGTAAAACCGTATAGAGGCATAATTGCAAAAAAGGGAATTCATGCTTGCCATGAAATCACTTTACCAAACTACTTCTCAATACTATGGTTAATGACATATTGCAACTCTAAAGTAGCTTAACTGGTCATGATTCCTTTAAATTTTTCCTCATCACAATATCAAGTGCTAAACCATGCAAATTCATCAGTAAAAGAATAGTAGCAGGTGTTAAGCAGCAGGGTCATCAAGCTATTAGAATATTGATTTGGACTTAAAACGAAGACGCTCATAGTAAGAAGCAAGTATTTTGGAGATAGGATAGAGATCAATGAGAAAGCATTAAAAAGAAGGAAACATCAAGTTAAAAAAGAAAAAGAAAAAAAGAAATCTAAGTAGTATAGAAGTGTGCGTAACCCAAACTTCAAAAAATTATTTATTCTTTGGCTTTCTATGGCTTTATGCAAAGCTTGACTTTGAATGTTTGTGGACTATCTATTCTCTACTTTCTTACAGCATGTGCTTCCATGTATACATGGCCTCTCCCATCATGTGCTTCCATGAACTTGAGAAACTATGCTAAATGTGAGGCCCAAGAAAATAAAATCCCACGATCCAATCTAGGTGATCCTAAAAGCAAACATTTAGTGGGCAAAAATAAAAACCTACAATCCAATCCATGTTTTTTCGCTCCCCCCACCCCCATTTTCCAAGCAACCAACCAGAAACTCAAATACAACATAAATAACAAAAAAGATGACCACAATAAAGATATATTCTGAACAAGAAAATTGTGCAGTTGAATGTCCGATCGGTATACATGAGAGAAAAATGCATTTAGGGCTAAGGAAGGGGAAAACGAACTCGAGTTGGGGAAGGGGACAATGGTCTCTAGCTGAGGAAGGGAACGATACTGTCCAGCTAAAGAGGAAGGAATGGGACGACGAAATGGGACGACGGTCTTGTTTCCAACTGAGGAGGAAGGCAAGCTGAAGTTTGTCTCTTCTTTTTACAAGAAAGATGCAAGGTACGATTTGAATCTAAGTTTAATACTCACTATTTTTTTACATAAATGAAATGAACCGTTTAATCTTACCTTTCCACGTCAGGGATGTGCGAGGAGTCCCATAATACGAGATTGCATAAAGACTCTCTTTTTTTTAACTCCTGTCATGTCATCTTGGTGCGCCGCCGAGCCGCCGATAAGTACCCATCCTACCTCTACCTAGTAGAAATGATAATTAATTACGTGGCCTACTTTTAAAGTACGTAGGATTTTTTAACCTAACTCCAATGCCAACATGACATTGTTCATCCCTGTATTTTGAAAATTGGGCGGCAACGTTTACCAAGTCAATTAAATTCAATTACCAAGGAACATGTCACTGCTAGGATCGGCATCTGGGTTCCACTTTTGGAGTTTTACATCTGGATTTGGATTTAAAATTAAGATTTTTGGAACGTCCAGCTAGATTTTACATCCTTAAACTACTCGAAAATCACTTCTTCAATATATATATATATATATTATCTATAATAATTTTGATATATTGATGATTTAAAATTGGTTAAGGATTATTAAACGATGGTAATGAGATAGTGATGGAGTTTTTAATTTAGGGAATACTAAATGAATCCTGCATTAAGGCCAAGTGATGTAACGCCAGAACCTCTTTATCAACAAAATTGCTCACCAATGCAATATGATCAGCCGGCCGACAAGTACCCTTTTTTATTTTATTTTATTTTTTTATTTTCAGGCCGACAAGATCTAGACTTTCAGACAGCCAGTAGAATTTATACTTTAAATCTACATATTTTGAAATAGATAATTCAGAAGCCAACTCATGTGCTTTTTATTTACATATATTTAACTTGACAGATTCAAGACCTGTGTCTTAGATCTAACAGGGGCGGAACTACCTGTATCCTCCCAAATTCCAATACTTACTTAGTTACACTCTAATTTTTCACTTCACTTATACTCAAATTTTTAACTTACCAATAAACTTCCAAAATTTTTAAAAAGTTAAAAATTTATTATTTGATTGAAAGGTTAATTCTTCTAGTATCAATTTTTCCATTTTTTATCGTGAAACTATAAAATCTAAATTATGTACTCAAATATCATGATTAAGAGCTTCAATATATAACAGACGAGTGTACGAGAAAAGGGTAGCTCCGTAATTTTTTAAACTTTCCATCTTGGGCGATTAGGGCGACTGGTCTTGAAGCAGGGTAGGTGCGGCTGTGCCCTTATGGCTGCCGTTGGACCTGGGGTTTCGACGGTTCGTCCTCGGACCACCTTCGTTGATCTCGTCTCAGCGGCCCCTCAACCGTTTCCAGAATTTGATGTGCCGTTCAGAGCACCGAAAATCATTGAGGGAGAGCTCTGTTTTTTGTTCTCAAAGGATGAGATAAAACGATCTGCAGAACCATTTCGGTTCTCCCTTGTTCTAAAATTCCTCCGTAGACGCCCATCCCTTGATGCCATCAGAGCGTTCATCAGATCCAGATGGGGCTTGTTTGGTTTCCCAGTTGTTTCATCCATGAGTAAGCCACGAAATGTTTTCATTCGGTTCCAGTCGGAGGGTGATCTGAACAAAGCATTATCTAGAGAAGCAACGGATGTTGATGGTGTGCTTTACAGGGCCTTTCGTTGGTCGACAGATTTCTCGGAGGATGAGGAACCTTCGGTGGTTCCCGTTTGGATTAATCTTCCAGGGCTTCCACCCAATTTCTACCACTCTTCTTTTCTGAAAATTTTCACTGCGCCTATTGGGAGGTTTATATGTAGAGATAATTCTACTCGGTGTGCTACAAGAACAGATGGAGCTCGAGTGTGTGTGGAGATGGATGCTGCAAAACCTCCTCTGCACTCTTTCTGGATTGGTTCCCCTGGGTCCCCATCTAGTTGGTTGCAGGAAGTGTTTTTTGAAACGTTACCCGCTTTCTGCAACAAGTGCAAACTACAAGGTCATAACGTGAAAACATGTAAATCTGGGGAGAAGAGTAAGATGAACCGAAAAAAGACTACCCTGCAAAATAGTACAGAGGCTTGTGGAAAGGATCAGTGTTCAGAAGAGCCAGTTCATGGAGATACCGAAGGTATGAAACTGAATGAGAGTGAAAGGAATGAAAGGAATCCGTTAGTATTAATGAATGCGGTGGAAGTTATCAATGAGGAGATAGAGGAGGGGGAAGTGGTACCAAAACAAAATTTGAATGAGATGGATCCTGATCACTCTATGGCCATCGGTGAAGTGCAAATGGAACTTGTGGAGAATCCGGTTTTGCCGAATGATGATTCAAACGGGCAAGTGGAAGAAATGGGTGTACGTTGGAATGAAGAAGGGACTGAAAATCAAGCTCAGGATCATGAGATGGAATGTGAGAAAGCGGATGGAGTAGAAAATATGGTCCCTCGGCAGGATGAACAAATGAAGAGCTAGGTAACTCGAGTAGAAGTGGGGGATGCTCTGTTTGAGGCTTCAGATAAAGTGATATCTTTCTCTGATTCGGAGGAAGCAGAACAGGAGACACATATTCAAGTGGAAAAAGAAGTTATGTCGGAACTGGAGGAGTCTACTAAAGCTGTTAGTGCCAGGATGGGAAAGAAGGTTAGGACTTCTAAAAGGGCTCGGAATAAGCCATATTGTTTTAATATTGATGTATAGCATTATTTATTGGAATGTTCGTGGAATTGGGTCCTCTCGGAAAAGATTGTTGAAGATGGTGAGAAAGACTAAATCTTGCTTGTTTGCTGTTGCGGAACCTTTTGTGGGTGAAGAACATCTTAGACGGTTAAAAAGTGCTGTAGCCTTTGAAGGTAAGAGTTTTGGTACTTCATGCTTCTTCTCAAAGTATTACCATGGAAGTTGAAATGAATTGTAAATGTATGTGTATAACGTTTGTTTATGCAAAATGTAATTACGGGGAGCGTCGAAAACTTTGGGAGGATTTATGCGGGATACAATCTTCGAATGTTCCTTGGATGGTTATAGGCGATTTCAATATTATTAGATCAGATAATGAACGGATTGGGGGGAATCCTCGCCCTCGTATTGCCTTGGGGGAATTTAATTCTTTCATTGATATGGCGGGATTAACTGATCTGGATTTTCAAGGTAATAAGATGACTTGGTGTAATGGTCAGGAAGGGAATTCTAGGAGTTGGGCAAGATTGGATAGAGTTCTTGTAAACTCGGCGCATATGTTGGAATTTCCCTCAGCAAGAGGATTATATTTGCCAAAATATTCTTCTGATCATGCTATGTTGCAGGTTGATTTGTGTCCTGAGGATAGAAGATATGGCCATGTCCCTTTCAAATTCCAGCAAATGTGGACAACTTATGATGCTTTTATGACTTTAGTTGCTAATGAATGGAAGGAGAATTATGGTCATGGTGGGATGATGCGTCTGGCTAGGAAATTAAAGAAATTGAAAGGTACTCTTCGTGTGTGGAACCGAAATGTGTTTGGGTGGACTGGTATTCATATTCAACAATTGGAGGAAAGGGCGCAGGCTTTAGAGGAGCAGCTACAGTTGGGTACAAATGAAGCAGTCGAACTGGACCTTATAGCTACCAAAGTTGAACTTGATACATGGAACAAGAGAGAAGAAATTCGTCTTGCTCAACAGGCAAAGCAAGAATGGATTCAAGTGGGAGAAGCTAGCTCAAAATTCTTCAAGGCCATGGCTTCAAAAAATCATAAAGTCGTGGGGCAGATGAAAATTAGTGACAATGTTTGGTTGAGATCTCCAGAAGAGGTGCACTCGGGTGCTGTGACTTACTTTCAGAATTTCATGGCTTCTAATCATTCTTCAACATTTCCAGATCTATCTTCTATTATTGCACCTGTTATTCAGGCGGATGACAATCTGGCTCTTTTAGAACCTCCTTCAATCCAAGAGGTAAAACAAGCTTTGTTTTCAATTCCGACGAATAGTAGTCCAGGTCCTGATGGGTTTGGCTCGGGTTTTTATAAAGCTTGTTGGGATATTGTTGGTCGGGATGTGGTGGATGGAGTACAAGATTTTTTTCAAAGGGGGAAAATTCCGAGAGAATTTACGGCATCTTATTTAGTATTGATTCCAAAGGTAGATAATCCGAAAAGTTTTGACAAATTTAGGCCTATTAGTTTGTGCTCTGTTTTCTACAAGACTTGCACCAAAATTCTAGTAAACAGATTATCTTCATTGCTTACTAGTATAATTTCTGAGGAACAGGGAGCATTCATTCCTGGTAGAAGCATTTTTGAGAATGTGAGTTTGACACAGGAGATGATTCAGAACATAAACATGCCGGTCCGAGGTGGTAATGTGGTCTTGAAGATTGATATGGCTAAGGCCTATGATAGTATGAATTGGGACTTCCTTATTCATTCTTTGGCTAGCTTTGGGTTTTCTGAGGAAGTTTGTAATTTGGTGAGTCAATGTATCTCCACGCCTTGGTATTCAGTTGTCATGAACGGCATACCTAAGGGTTTTTTTCATGGAGGGCGAGGCTTGAGGCAAGGTGATCCATTATCACCATATCTTTTTATTCTGGGAGAGGAAATACTTTCTAGGCTTCTGAAAAAGAGTTTCCAGGACAAGAAGATTATTCCTTTTCAGCATCCTAGAGGGGCTCTAATAATATCTCATCTCCTTTATGCTGATGATATTGTGATATTTGCTAATGGTAATAAAAAGTCAATAAGGGCCATTTCTGAGGTTCTTACTGTTTATGAAAGATGGTCTGGTCAGCGGGTTAATAAGGAGAAGTCATCTATTATTTTCTCGAGTGTTATTCCACGCTCCAGATGCCGAAACTTGTTGCATATTTCTGGTTTCTCTGAGGGTGCTCTTCCTTTCAAGTATTTGGGGGTTCCGATTGTGTCTGGGAGACTTAAAGCAGTGTATTTCGATGAGTTTCTTGGCAAGATCAGGGATAAAATTGGGGGTTGGCAATCTCGACTGTTGTCAAGTGGAGCTCGGCTTCTACTTTTAAAACATGTTCTTGGTAGTTGTCCCACTCATCTTTTATCAATTTTGCAGGTTCCCAAATCGATTATATCCTCCATTTCCAGATGTTTTAGCAATTTTTTTTGGGGATTCCAAGATGGCAGGCCAAAAAAACATTGGAAATCATGGGAGGTGATGTGCAAACCGGTCAAGGAAGGTGGTATTGGCATTCGGAATCTAGATGAGGTACAGAAAGCTCTTCATATGAAATTTGCTTGGAGATTATTAACCACAAACTCTCTTTGGTCCAGATTTTTTAAGGCCAAATATATAAAACAAGATCACATTTCTTCAGTTAATCCCAATAAAGGCTCTAGATTTTGGAAGATGGTGATGAGAAGCATACCGGATGTTCTTGCACAGTCTAAATGGAAACCAAGAAGAGGGGATATTTCTTTTTGGATGGATAAATGGTATGGGGATGAGCCCCTTGCAGCTTCTTTACCTGTTATTTTGCCTAATATAAAGCTGAGAGATTGTTGCAGGACCAGTGGGTGGGATATGGATCTTCTTGTCCAGCTGGTGGGTGGTCAGAAGGCGCAGGAAATCTCTTGTTCAGTTCATAGGCCGAGAGATGAGGTTGATAGACTGATATGGATGGCTGAAGAAGATGGGCATTTTTCTTCTAAAAGTGCTTGGGAGGCTATCCGGACCAAAGCACCAAAGGTTAAATGGGTAAATTGGATTTGGCATCCTTGTCTCCCCAAAAATATTGCTACAACTATGTGGAAAAGTACTAATAATGCTCTTTCGGTGGATGATAAAATTCGAAGTGTGGGAATTCCTATTGTTTCTAAATGTAACTGTTGTTCACAAGGGGCGTATGAGGATATAAACCATGTTTTGGCTATGGGTGAATTTGCCAGGAAAATTTGGAAGAGATGTGCTGTGATTGTGGGATTTCTACGACATCAACACAGTACGTGGTTGGCAATGGTAACAGCTTGGTTTGCCAAAGCATCCATGTCTTCTTTCAGGGGTCAAATTATGGGTCTTATTCCTTCTATTGTTACATGGCGGCTTTGGATTCGAAGATGTCGAGCTCGCATGGAAGGAAAATGGGAGTCGGAGGAGGATATTTGGAGAAGTATTAAATTTTGGCTGGTTAAATTGAGTGCAAAATTAAAGGTTCCAAAGCCTTTATCCCGAAGTGAGAAATCTTTGATGGCGGACCTAAATGCTCCTATTAAAGAGAGGCGATACAAACCTTGTCAGGTAGTGGTTTGGACCCGACCAAGAGGAAGCTGGGTAAAGCTAAATGTTGATGGGAGTAGGAGAGAGGCATTGAGGAAAGCTGGGGCTGGTGGTTTAATTCGGGATTCTTCAGGTAATCTAATTCTTGCTTTTGCTGTACCCCTTGAATTTGGCACTAATAATTTTGCAGAATTTATGTCGTTATTACATGGAGTGAGACACTTGAATAGATTGGGGTTCAGAAATGTGGAAATAGAGATGGATTCCAAAGTTGTAGTTAATTGGGTCCTAGGACGAAATTGTCCTCTTTGGTATTTAGAAGACTACTGGATTGAGCTCATGGACCTTCTTTGTAATATCAATTTCAACCTTCGACATGTTTACAGGCAAGGAAATAGTCCGGCAGATTTCTTAGCAAAACTGGCATCTGAGGATTGTGAGGTTATCTGGGATTCTTTGAATATGATCCCTTCTTTATTAAGGGGGCTGATTAGAACTGATAAACTAAGTCTTCCGTATATCAGAGTATGATTGTTATGGTGTTTGGGTTTTGGGTGGTTTGTAAACCTCCAAGTGTTTAGTTGTTTCCACGGTTTTCCTCCGCCATAAGTGAGGGTTTTAATAAACTTGGGCCGGGGCTACTATGTGGGTGGCTACCGACTCTTTATAAAAAAAAAAAAAAACTGACCAAAAATCATAAGAATAAAGCAAAATTATGGCATCTTAAATTAACCAACTTGCCTGAGACTAGTCTTTGTTCTTCATTGAAAGATTATTCACTACTTGTAAGGCATCTCCCTCCAATATCAATGATAGAATGCCTAAACCTTTACAGAAATTTGCAGCAACCATAACACATAAGATTTAGCCACCTGAGGGCTTGCATATAGACTTCTAGGAGAACTCAGAAAACCTATTACCTGGCCTTGTCCAGCTCGAATGATCACTCCTATGCCAATCTTTCAGTTCTCCTTATTGACCGCAGCATCCCAGTTGGCTTTGTAACACTAATCTCGAGGCTTTGTCCNGATGAGGAAGTGTGTGTGATTTTGCTTGAGGACATGCAAAACAAGGGGACATCCGGTTGCTGGAAGAAACGGGCAGATGAAATTTGTTGATGGTAAGGGTAGTTGTTCGTGGACTGGGATGTCCAAGACGGGAGTGCCAAGTTTGAGCAGATGTTCTTTCACCAATCATTGCTTGTGGAGAAGGCTGTGAACGGTTCACTTGCGCCGAGACAACAGTTGGTAATTCATATAACCCGTTCCTAACGTGGCCCTGAAGAAGTGTTGCCTGGGTGTGCAAATCCTTCACAAAGAAAGAGTTGGAGTGAAATTCAAAATACACAGATTATCAATGCAAAACTGACGAACAGAAATTAAATTGCGAGTAATGGCTGGAACATGAAGAAGCTGATTAAGAAAAAAATGGCCAGATGGAGAGTATAAGTGGCTGAACCGATATTGTGAATGGGAAGGGTTGATCCATCCCCATGCTAACTTGGTCGAGCCTTGATAGGAAGCAGCATCCAGATTTAAGTTGGCGAAATCATTGGTGAAGTGGTTCGTGGCCGCTGTATCTGGGAACCATGCACTGGAGTTCGAAACTTGAGATGGCACTGAAGTGAAATGAGCAGCAAATGGTGCAGGGGCAGAGGCTTGATATGTTGATTGAGCCTCTGATAACAGGTCACCGCGTGTGACCTTGCTTGTGACAAATTTGGCAAGTGATTCTCTGATTAGAGTTGAAATGATTGAAGTTGCCACGTTGTCCCCCACGACCACGTCGTCCCCTTGAGAAGTTGCCCCTGCCTCGGTTTGATGTAGTAGTGGGGAAGGATTGTCTCGACGTGGTGTTTGCTGCAATAGAAGTGCCTGAAATTAAAGAGGTAGTTTGATGAGCAAGTCTTGACTCATGATTCAAAAGATAGCTGAAAACTTGAGGAGTGGTGAGAGGGTCAGGTCGTGTGGTTAAGGATGTAACAAGTGATTCATAATCACTGCCGAGCCCAGCCAATAAATAAATGACAAATTCTGAGGATGAGAGTGGATGGCCAGCAGCTCCAAGTTGGCGGCTAAAGTGGTAGCTTTGTGAAAATAGGTATGGATTGAATCAGAGCCCTTCTTTAGAGTGGCAAGCTGGAATTTAGTTTGCATAATGTGAGCACAGGATTGAGCCGAAAACATTGTTTGAAGCGTAGACCAGACCTCGGAAGAGGTAGAGCAGTTTAAGACTTGGGCTAAGATAGTATCGGACAAGGAAGCATTAAGAGTAGAGATAATGAGTTGGTCTTGCAGAACCCAATCTGTATAAGCTGGATTAACCGCTCCGTTGATGGTGGAAGGTGGTGGAGGGATAGAGCCATCCACATAACCAAAGAGACGATGACCAGTCAAGTAAGGGAGATCTGCGCCTTCCATAACAGGTAATTTTCTAGAGTGAGTTTTATGGTGATGAAGTGAGAGGAAGAGTTAGTGAGAATGGGATTTACGGACGGTGGGGGGGGGGGGGGGAAGTAACAGAGGAATTTGGTTCAGGCATGGCGGTGTGGGAAAAAAAAAGGATGAACGAAAGAAAAGGAGGAAGATAAAGGAAGGAGAATGGGGATAAGACACGGGATGTTAGTCCTGAAGGCGCTCTGATACCATAATAAAACTGAAATAAACAATGAATGTGAGAGCACAATATGTGCTTGTAATAATGCCTCAGAGAAAGGAAGAACTTTCTATATCTCTCTTGTATATTAAAAGCTCACTGTACATGACATATTTATAGAGGAATTCCAAAGAATACAACCAGATCTCATTCTAATCCTACGGCTCATATTTACACATTCTGTTATATGAAATATTCTAGAGCTAAGACAACTGTAGCTCTTTTATTGGTTGCTCTGCTACTGTCCGCTGCTTCTCTGTTATGGCCTTGGTGCGTGACTCTGTTTCTGGTGCAGCGTTGTCCCTATGTGCAAGGACTGTCAGCTGCTGCTTTTCTGTTGAGGCCTTTGTGCGTGGCCGTGAGGAATCTGGTGCAGCCTTGTTGCCTTGTGCAATGACTGTCTCAATAATGCTTACACACATACTACTTAATCTCAATTAGTTAAGTGTTTGATGCAGATTTTTGAATGTCATTGTCTCGTTGTGGACCGATCAATCAATGTCACATCAAAAAATGTTAAGAGTAACGGTAAATATAACTTTTTCTAATGCAACCTGCTATGAGTAATATGCTTAGTTTGGAGTTTTAGCTCTCAAAAATCTCCAGGAGAGATAATATTTCATTAATTTATCATAATTCTTTTAATTTTTTTGTTTAACTTGTAGAAAGAAAAGATGTTTTTAGCTATACTAATTGTCGATATATTGATATGATAAGATATAAAATAAATAATAAAATCTATCTAATTTTTTTTTCATCCTTTAAAATTTTAAAACAAGTGATTTTCACATGATTTATGTATAAATAAAACTAAAGACCTGAAACAATTTATTCAACTTGATGGCCTGATAGTCATATATAGCCGTCCCCACCAAAAATAGGAACCGATGGTTGAGTTGATCAACAGCAGAAGATAAAGACTCTGATACTACTTGTTTAGAAATTGGAAGATGATGTTATTGGTGGTTTATGAATAATGAGAAAATGGTCTTGGAAAAGAGCAAGCACAACGCTAATCTTCAAAGGAAGGCTACTATTTTTTGTAGCACTTGTCTTTTATTCAAAGGAAGACATTCCATGTATTCATTGGTTAAGTCTAAATTCTCGAATGCTTCCATGTTTTATCATTGCCTTCTCTCTCTGAGGGTCACTTTCTCCCACCATCTCTCTTTATAGAATTTTCTCTCCTTAATTTTCAACTCAATGAGCTGCTGTTAATTTTTTTTTTTTAATTTTATTTTTATCTTTTTTTTTTCTCTCATGTTCTCATGCCTAACTAGTCTCCATCAATCGGGGTTTGCAATATGAGGAGAGGCATCTGAAGCGATTTTGAGGCGATTTTGAGGGCGTTTTTGTCTTTTGTGTGGGAGTTCCGTTTTTCCACGAGATTTGAGTGGTTTTTGTTTTTGTTTTTGCTTTTAGGGTTGGCCTATGACTGCGCCCTCTGCCCCTCTGATGGCGTTGCCATCGGTGAGGGATGCGGCTGGAAGTTTGGGAATGAAATCTTATGCTCAGGCTGTGTCTAAAACGACGGTGGCTTCTTCGTTTAAGATGCCAATGAGGTATCCGGTGGATATTAATGAAGAATTGGGCTTCATTTTTTCGGAACCGGAGATGGTTAAGGTTGCTGAAGAGTTTCGGTTTGCTCTTGTCATGAAGTTTGTACGTCAACGTCCATCCATTGATAATATTAGATTGATCGTTTGGAAAACTTGGGGGCTGGTAGAAATTCCTATGATTAGTTTCATGGATGAATATCATGTGCTAATTCAGATGAAAAATGAACGTGATTTTGTGCATGGCTGGGCACGAACAATGGAGGGATATGTTTTTCGGCTTTTCAAATGGACAAAAGAATTTGATCTGAATAAAGAATCACTGTTAGCCCCGCAATGGATTTTTTTGCCAGGATTGCTGATGCATTTATACCGGACGGATTGCCTGCAAATACTAGTTACACGTTTTAGACGGTATCTTGGGACGGATAATGCCACGCTTCATCATACTAGAGCGTTGGGTGTGAGAATATGTGTGGAAGTGGATCTGACGATGGAGCTGGTGCAGAGGTTTCCTATTGTTTTATCAACTACAAAGTGCATTTGGCAGGAGGCAAGATACGAAAAAGTGGGTTTTTATTGTCAGAAATGTTTTCGTCAGGGACACACTTCTGTGGAATGTCGGGTTGGTGCAAGGAGGAAGGATGATGGAAAAAGGAAAGAGAAATCGATTTGGCAATTAAAAGTTGGGAATGGCTCTAATGAGGGGTCTGGAAAGTCAGAGGGGTCTGGCAAAGAACCTGTGGTGATGGATGAGGTACGTGTTGCACCAGTGGAATCTGAGTTGGGATTGAAGGAGGTGGGGCATATTTCTTCTGAGATACAGGCTGTTCAAGAGTCTGAGGTGCAAGAAGAAGGCAATGTAGTGCCTACGTGTAACGAGCCTCTGTCTGATATGGGGCATGCTGTTCCCATGATTATGGAGGGCACAGAGCCACCAAAGACAGATATGGAGTCACTGAATCCGTTGATAACTCCTGCAGGTTGTGATCTTGTGGTGAATCTTGATCCTTTGATAATTGAAAGTGAGGGGCAGGTGTCGGACGTGAACCAGGTTATGGCAAATCAAGATGGAAAGGATAAGAGGGAGATGCAAGATGAGGTTGTACAGGATGAAAATGTGAATAATGAATCTTAATGTGAGGAGGTGTGGTGTGATGAGGACCCATCGTTGGCAAATAAAACACAACATCATGATGAAGGGGTTGTGGTATCGTATTCACATCAAGACGAGGGTGAAATTACTGTGAGATTGGGGAAAGAAAAGGCATATGAGTCGGATGTGGATCCGGTTATTGAAAAATCAAGACCTGTGGCTAACAAATCAGTGAAAAAATCTTAGCGGGTGCGCACCCGGCCTAAAAAATTAAACGTATGATTGATACACTTTTATTCTGGAATGTGAGGGCACTAGGTAGGTCAAGGAGTAGGTTAAAAGCCATTATCAAGAAGAAAAATACCACGTTGGTTTCCATTTTGGAACCTTTTGCAGAAGCTACGCGTATGTCGTCACTTGGAAATTTTCTGAATTTTCACCATTTTTGTTCGAATGATATGGAGGGTGGTAAGTTGTGGATTTTTTGGAAAGAACTGAATTCTTTTGAGGTGCTGAGTGTTTCATCCCAGACGGTGACAGGTTGGTTTACACTGGCTGATATACGTGTGTTAATTACATTTGTATATGCTAAGTGCACTTATGTGGAAAGGAGAGAACTGTGGCGTGTTATGGAAGAAGTGCAGGTGGGAGAGCAGCCATGGCTTGTAATCGGCGATTTTAATACTCTTCACACAGATTCAGAAAGAATTGGTGGACATCCTCGTCCAATTATTTCTATGTCTGAGTTCAATGAATGTTTGGATCATTGTGGTTTGTTTGACTTAGTGAGTGATGGGCAATCCATGTCTTGGTGTAATGGCCATGCGGGAAATGCTAGAAGCTAGGCGAAACTTGATGGAGCAGTTATAAATAATGCTTAGTCAAATAAGTTTTTATATGCTCGCTTAGTATATTTGAGTCGTAAGACATTTAACCACTGCCCAATGGTAGTTCATTGGGATAGATCTTTTTCTTTTTACGGCCCCACTCCTTTTCGTTTTCAAGCTATGTGGTGTTCACATGAGGGTTTTTTGCCTTGTGTTGAGGAGGTTTGGAACATACAGGATTTGGCTAGGGGTCTTCAGCGGCTTGCTTTTAGAATTAAGAGGACCAAGGTGGCTTTGAGAGCATGGAATATTAATGTGTTTGGGCGAGTTGATGTTATTCTAAAGGAACTTGAGGAATGGGCATCTTTTTTGGAAAGCCAACTTCAGTTGGGATTCTGTCCAGAAACAGAGGCTGATTTCCTAACGACTAAAATTGAGATCCAAACATGGGAGAAAAGAGAGGCTACGAGGCTGGGGCAAATGGCAAAAACAAAATGGCTTACTGAGGGTGATCAGAATACTCGGTTTTTCCACGCCTCCATCAACCAATGTCGGAAGCAGGAGCACATTTTGCGTATGGTTTTAGGAGATGGGAGGGTTTTGGATACGGCTGAAGATGTTCATTCAGGTGCTACTGAGTATTTTCGGGAGGTTTTGACAGCATCTTCGGTAGTAGAGTAGCCTGAGTTATCGTATCTTATTGAAAATGCTATTTCAGATGAGGATAATATTATGCTCTGTAAGGTGCCTTCTGAGTAAGAGGTCAAAGATGCGATTTTTTCCATTCCAAGGCAAAGTAGTCCGAGACCTGATGGCTTTGGTTCTGCTTTCTATATCACTTGTTGGGATATTATAAAATGTGATGTATTGGAGGCAGCAAAAGAATTTTTTAGTGGCCTGCCATTACCCAGGTTTTTTTCCTCTTCTTTTATTGTACTAATTTCGAAAGTGCAGGATCCTTCGAGTTTTGACAAGTTTCACCCTATTAGCTTGTGCTCTGTGGCTTACAAGATTTTTTTCAAAAATCTTGGTAAATAGATTGACGAGGATTATTCATAAGCTGGTTTCCCCTAAACAAGGTGCTTTTGTGCTAGGGCGAAGTATATTTGAGAATATTTCTCTTGCACAGTAGATGGTTCAGTCTTTGAATAAGAAAATTCAGGGTGGTAATGTGATGGTAAAAATCGACATGGCAAAAGCATATGATCGAGTTGATTGGCATTTTTTACTGGATGTTCTGAAGGCTTTTGGGTTTTCTAATAATTTTTGCAGACTTGTGGGGGAGTGTATAACAAGTCCGTGGTTTTCGGTGATGATGAATGAGACCTTTAAAGGGTTTTTTCAACCTTCGCGGGGCTGCGACAAGGTGACCCTTTATCCCCTTATCTTTTTATTATAATGGAGGAAGTGCTGACGCGTTTGCTTAGGAAAAATTTTGAGGAAGGGCGAATTGGTTGTTTTTCGCATCCAATTGGAGCCCCTATGATCTCACGTTTATTATATGCTGATGACCTTATTATTTTTGCGAACGGTGGGAAAAGATCAATAAAAAGGCTAGTTAAGACGCTTGATTTATATGAAAGGTGGTCGAGGCAATTAATTAGTAAGGAGAAGTCGGCAATCTTCCCTTCAAAATTTATTTCGAATGCTCGAAAGCGTGCCTTGCTGAGATTAACAGGATTCAAAGAAGGAAAATTCCCAGTTATTTACTTGGGTGTGCCTATTGTTTCGGGTAGATTGAGGGTTCGGGATATTGAGCCTTTAATAGAAAGAGTTAGAAAGAAGGTTGCAGGGTGAAAGTTTAAATCGCTTTCTCAAGGAGGGAGGCTTATTTTATTGCGCCACGTATTGTCAAGCATGCCCATCCATCTTATGTCGGTGATTTGTCTTCCGGTGGCTATGATAGCTCGCTTAAATTCTTTATTGGCAAATTTTTTCTAGGGTGAGGTAGATGGAAGGCAGAAGTTACATTGGCAATCCTGGTCAAAACTAAGTAAGCCAACAACGGAGGGTGGACTGGGGTTGCGAGAATTTAAAGATGTGCAACGATCACTTCACATGAAATTCAGTTATCGATTATTGTCATCTACGAGTATGTGGTCTGAGTTTTTTCATGCGAAATATTTTAAAGATGGACATATTGTTGCTGGAAGGTCTTCAGGTTCTCGTTTCTGGAGGTCCATCGTTTCTACTTTGCCTGAAGTCATGGAGAATACTAAAGTATTGGTGCGTGGCGGTAATGCTTCTTTCTAGTATGACAGATGGCTGGCTTCGGGTCCTCTATCGGTGCAGGTGGATGAGATTGTAAATGCTAAGCTTCGTATTAAGGATTGTTGGGAAGGACAGTCGTGGGATGTTGCCCTGTTGACGGAAATGGTTGGGGCAGAGACCACTTCAGAAATCTTACGGATTGTTTGTGCTAGTAAAGTAGGTCCGGATGTTTTTGTTTGAACTCCTTCGAGTGATGGCAAGTTTTCGATAGTGAGTGCATGGGAGGTGGTGAGGTCTAGAGGTGATCTAATGCAATGGAAAGATTGGTTTTGGCACCGGTTGCTTCCTAAACGAATGTTCGTCTGTCTCTAGAAAGCATGGTTTAATTCACTTCCAGTAGATGAAAGAGTGCAAGCGAGGGGTGTTTCGTTAGCTTCCGGATGTAATTGTTGTTTACAGAAAAGAGTTGAAACAAGGGATCATGTTTTATGTGCGGGCGAATTGGCTAATATGGTTTGGGATAGAGCAAGTGTTGCTCTGGGCGTCCCCTATTCTGGATATAATTCATGGAAGGCGAGGGTCTCGGCGTGGTTTCAAGGCGCAAAAAAATCGTCTATAGCAGGTACGTTATTGGGTTTATTACCATGTCTAATTACATGGTGTCTTTGGACATGACGTTGTAAGGCACGTATGGAGGGGGTATACGGGAGTGTTGATCAAGTTTGATGGTCTATGAAATACTGGGTTCGGATGCTAGTTGGAGAGGTGACTTCATCCAGACCTTTATATTTGAATGAACGGCGAATATTGACTGAGCTTCAAGTGGAGTGTCCGAGCAAGGAGGTGAGACGGCATAAATTTGTAGTCTGGAAGAAACCTCCAATGGGTTGGGTCAAGCTGAATTGTGATGGGAGTTGTCGTGGTAACCCGGGGAGTTTGGGGGGAGGGGGTGTCGTACGAGATGAGGACGGTAATGTGAAGGGGGCTTTTTCAATTCACTTTGGTGTCGGTACAAATAATGAAGCTGAATTAAGAGTCATTTTAGAAGGGATTTGTTTATGCAGAAGAATTAATTGTTTTAATGTGATTATTGAAACTGATTCTAGCTTGGTAGTGGATTGGTTTAGCAAAGGGAGGTGTACTTTGTGGTATTTATGGGATTTTTGGGAAGCTCTAATGGTTGCTCTGGAGGGGTTTTCTTTCATGGTGACACATCAATATCGTGAAGGCAATCAAGCGGCGGATTTTCTAGCAAGGCAAGGTGAGATGGGAATGAGTGTTCGATATGAGGGTTCTTTTTGTTTACCACGGTTGTTGAAAGGTATGCTCAGACTTGATAAAGTGGGACTTCCAACAATTAGGATTGTATAGTTGGTTTTTTCGTGGTTCGGGGTGGATGATATGGTGCTTCGAGTTTTAAGTGGTTATATGTAATTTTATAGGGTCATTTTGTTTAAGGTATTCCTCCGCCATAAGTGAGTGTTTTTTAATAAAATTGGGACGGAGCTACTATGTGGGTGGTTGCCGGCTCTTTTTTTTTTTTTTTTTAAAAAGTGAGTGATTTTGAGAAGAAAAAAAAAAGGGGTTGTGAAGTGGTAAGATATGAGCTACACATTGAATAATTCACTAAAAAAACCATTTATAGCATGCATTAAGGAACTGGATTCTATAAATCGTCAACGAAGAACGTCCAGTTCAAAACAGGTGATATTTATAGCTCTATGTCTGAAGAAGAATCCTCTATCTCAACTAACAGCATGAGTACGGTATAACAATCCGCGCTCTAAATCAAGAAATGTATTTTATCTTTCCTTCTTTTGTTTCTGTCCGGAAGAATAGTAAGTTCCAAACCTTTTTTACCCAGCTTAATGCATTGAATTTCTGACTATACAAATTTCAAAAGAAACCTCTCCCCTTTTGCACCAAGTGATAATATCTACCGTGCCACGAATGTTGAGATGCTGATTCCATTTGCTGAATAAGCAGCATTGTTGCTAGATGGAGAATCTGCTACCAATAAATCTGCATAGAAACTTGGCTGCCTTGGGATAGGCAATAAAATTTCACTGCTTAACATTATAACCACAGAAGACATATTTGGCCTATCTTCAGGTCTTTGCTGCACACATAACAGACCCACTTGAATTAGTCTTAACACTTCAGATCGTGTGTATGCATCACCTACTGATTCATCGATCAGTTCCATTGCTCTGTCTACAATCCATAGTCTCCATGTCTGAAACAAATTAAAAACCATATTTTTGTGGGTTGGATTTACATTAATATGCCCATCTTGATCTATTACAATATACTATCTTGGAGTATGGAGCTTTACTCTAATTATAAAGGTCTTGTTATGCAAGAATGCAATTCTTCTTGTTTACATGTCCAAGAAGATTGAGGTGGTGGTCTGGATGGTAGAATCCCCTGTTCTTCTTCCCACTCAATATCTCCAATACTAAAACTCCAAAGCTGAAGACATAAGATTTCACAGAGTACTACCCATGCACTGAATACTCGGGAGACATGTAGCCACTGCAAAATATTATGCAAGGACAAGGAAAATGAAGTTCATAAACAATTAAAGGTCACCTATAAGAGAAGATTAACCTACTTACAATGTTCCAACAATCCTATGGGTCTTGGACAGAATTTGATCTCCCTGAAATGATCTAGCTAGGCCAAAGTCTGAAATTTTCGGATTCATTTCCATATCGAGTAAGATATTGCTGTTGAGTAGTGGAGTCTGGTCCACTTCACTCGAGCGGCGGCCTTTTGCTGCTCGAGCGAAACCAGGCAGAGTCGAATGCTCGACGTGCGCTTGACAGTGAGCTCGAGCGAATGCGGAAGAGAAGTTCGCTCGACGCGCGCTCGACACGCCGCTCGAGTGAATGTTCTGTTTTCTGCCCAAAATTAGGGTTTTCCGCCGTGAGAGTATAAATAGGCCATTTATACTCATTTGGCCGAGTGTGTGCTTCAAGAACTCTGTGAAGAACAATATTTCTCCTCCTCCATTGTATTGTGATCCCTCATATATATAAATCCTTTGCAACTCCCGTCGACGTAGGCAATTTGCCGAACCACGTAAATCTTGTGTTGCGTGTGATTGTTTTCTCTCCCATTTTCATATATCTATCACTTCATTGTCATCAGTTTTCGTAACAATTGGTATCAAAGCCGTGGTTCAGATCTGAAAGAAGACGATGGCTGGAGATGAAGTGAAGGTATCGGGGATCGAGAAGTTCGATGGCAAGGATTTTGGCTATTGGAGGATGCAAATAGAGAACTACCTCTATGGGAAGAAACTGCATCTTCCATTGTTGGGAAAACGACCGGAGAAGATGGATGAGGATGAATGGAAATTGTTAGATCGACAAGTTTTGGGGGTTATTCGACTAACCCTGTCGAGATCCGTTGCACACAACGTCATCAAGGAGAAGACGACGGCGGATCTCATGGCGGCTTTGTCAGGCATGTATGAAAAGCCGTCAGCGAATAATAAGGAACATTTAATGAAAAAGTTGTTCAACTTAAAGATGGCAGATGGTACGTTTGTTGCACAACATCTGAATGATTTTAATACTATCACAAATCAATTGTCGTCTGTTGAAATTGAATTTGATGATGAGATACGTGCACTGATATTATTGGCTTCATTGCCAAATAGTTGGGAAACCATGAGAATGGCTGTCAGTAATTCTACTGGTAAAAATAAGTTGAAATATGATGATATTCGTGACTTGATTTTGACTAAGGAGGTGCGTAGGAGAGATTCAGGCGAGACCTCGTGTTCGAGTTCAGCACTGAATGTTGATTCTCGAGGGCGAGCACATGATAGGAACTCGAATAGAGGAAGGTCAAAATCAAACCACAGAGGCAAGAGCAAGTTGAGGCCTGGTCAGCAGGTTACTTGCTGGAATTGTGGCAAAGCTGGCCACATAAGGAAGAACTGCAAAAATCCTAGAAAAACCGAGAATGATAGTGCTAATGTTGTAACTGAAGAAGTACAGGATGCACTATTGCTTGCAGTTCATAGTCCAGTTGATGATTGGATACTGGACTCAGGGGCTTCCTTCCATACAACTTCCCACCGGGAGCTAATGCAAAATTATGTCGCAGGTAATTTTGGGAAGCTGTATCTGGCTGATGGAGAAGCATTGAACGTGGTGAGGATGGGAGACATTGACATTGCACTCCCTAACAAGAACAAATGGACCTTGCAAAAGGTCAGACACATTCCTGAGTTGAAGAAGAACCTCATTTCTGTTGGGCAGCTGGATGAGTGTGGGCACTCAGTAGTGTTCTCAGATAGTACCTGGAAGGTCACAAAAGGGGCATTGGTACTGGCTCGGGGTAGGAAAACTGGTACACTATACATGACTACCGGTTTGGTTAACACTATTGCTACTACCGTTGCAGAGAACACAACAGATTTGTGGCATTGCAGGCTTGGCCATATGAGTCAGAAGGGTTTGAAAGAACTTCTGTCTAGAGGCAAGCTACCAGAACTGAAGACAGTTGATCTCAGTATGTGTGAGAGCTGTATTATGGGGAAACAGAAGAAGGTCAGTTTCTTGAGAAGTGGCAGGACGCCTAAGACAGGAAAACTGGACTTAGTCCACACAGATGTGTGGGGACCTTCCCCAGTGGCATCTCTTGGAGGTTCTCGTTACTATGTCACGTTCATTGATGATCATAGTAGGAAGGTGTGGATTTATTTTCTGAAGCATAAATCCGATGTATTTAATGTATTCAAAACTTGGAAGGCCATGGTAGAGACAGAAACAGGCCTAAAGCTGAAATGTTTGAGGTCTGACAATGGTGGTGAGTATATTGATGGTGGGTTCAAGGAGTATTGTGCAGCTCAGGGTGTCAGAATGGAGAAGACCATTCCTGGGACACCACAGCAAAATGGAGTTGCTGAACGTATGAACAGAACCATAAATGAGCGTGCTAGAAGCATGAGGCTGCACGCCGGACTACCACCTACTTTCTGGGCAGATGCAGCCAGCACTGCAGTCTACTTGATAAACAGAGGGCCATCAGTTCCATTAAATCATGAATTGCCTGAGGAGGTTTGGAGTGAGAAAGAGGTCAAATTTTCTCACCTTAGAACATTTGGTTGTCTTTCTTATGTTCATATTGATTCTGATGCTCGAAGTAAACTTGAGGCGAAGTCAAAGAAATGTTATTTCATTGGCTATGGAGACGAGGCATTTGGCTATCGTTTCTGGGATGATCAGGGTCGGAAGATCATAAGAAGCAGAAATGTAATTTTCAATGAGAAGTCTATGTACAAGGACAAGTCTAGTACAACTTCTGAAACAGCTCCTCAGGAGTCCGAGTTTGTAAGCTTGGATGACCTACCAGAGGTCACAGTGCAGAGTAGAGATGTGAGTGACGGGGAGAGTGGGTCCAGTGCACCCATTCCTATTATTCCGCAGTCAGCTTCAGAGCCGTCCACTCCTACAGTTGCAGTTCGACGGTCAGCTAGGACTAGACGTCCTCCACAGCGTTTCTCACCAACCTTGAACTACATTCTGTTGACAGATGGTGGAGAACCGCAGAGTTATGAAGAAACCTTGCAAGATGAAAATTCTAGCAAGTGGGAGCTGGCCATGAAAGGTGAGATGGATTCTCTGCTAGAGAATCAGACATGGGAGTTGACAGAACTTCCATCAGGGAAGAAGGCATTACACAACAAGTGGGTGTACCGGGTGAAAACTGAGCTTGATGGCAGTAAGAGGTACAAGGCTAGACTTGTTGTAAAAGGCTTTCAGCAGAAGCAGGGTATTGATTACTCTGAGATTTTTTCTCCTGTAGTGAAGATCACAACCATCAGGACGGTACTGTCTATAGTTGCTACTGAAGATTTATTTCTTGAGCAGCTAGATGTGAAGACAGCATTTCTTCATGGAGATCTTGAAGAAGACATCTACATGCACCAACCTTAGGGGTTTGTAGTACAGGGAAAGGAAGGTTCAATCTGTAGACTGAAGAAGAGCTTGTATGGCCTGAAACAAGCTCCTAGACAGTGGTACAAGAAATTTGACAACTTCATGTGCAGTGCAGGGTACATAAGATGTCAAGCAGATCACTGTTGTTATGTCAGGCATTTTGACAATTCCTACATTATTCTGCTGTTGTATGTGTATGACATGCTTATTACAGGGGCTAGTATTGATGAGATTAATAATCTGAAGAAGCAGATGTCAGAGCACTTTGCAATGAAGGATTTGGGAGCTGCAAAGCAAATCCTTGGCATGAGAATTGTCAGAGATAGAGCCAGAGGTACGTTAAGGCTTTCACAGGCTGAGTATGTGAAAAAGGTACTCAACAGGTTCAATATGGACAAGGCCAAACCAGTTGGCACACCCTTGGGCAGTCACTTCAGACTCAGCAAGAATCAGTCACCCGAGTCAGAGGAGGAACAAGACTATATGAGTAAGGTTCCTTATGCCTCAGCTATTGGTTCACTCATGTATGCTATGGTCTCCACAAGACCGGATATTGCCCATGCAGTGGGAGTTGTGAGTAGATACATGAGTAAATAAGGAAAACAACATTGGGAAGCAGTGAAGTGGATTTTGAGGTACCTAAAGGGCTCCTTAGAAACGTGCTTGTGTTTCTCTGGAAAGAGCTTAGAGGTGCAGGGCTATGTTGATGCTGATTTAGCTGGAGACATTGATAGTAGAAAGAGTACCACGGGTTTTGTTTATACTCTTGGTGGTACTGTAGTGTCATGGGGTTCTAATCTGCAGAAAATAGTTTCTTTGTCTACTACAAAAGCTGAGTATGTTGCAATGTCAGAGGCTGCAAAGCAGACGATATGGCTACAGGGCTTCTTGGAGGAATGGGGTAAAAAGAATCAGAAAGGCACTCTCTATAGTGATAGTCAGAGTGCCATATTCCTTGCCAAGAATCCAGCATTTCATTCCAGGATAAAGCACATTCAAATCAGGTATCACTTCATACGATCATTGTTAGATGATGGACAGTTGTTACTTGAGAAAATTTGTGGTAGCAAGAACCCGGCTGATATGTTGACAAAGGGTGTCAAACTTGAGAAACTGAAGTTGTGTGCAACTTCAGTTGGTCTTCTGGCATGAAGACAGGGGCAATGAGTTGCAGAAATGGAGGATATCACGTTTGAGGAAGAGGACGATGCAGCAAGTGTACCAGTCTCCAAATGGGAGAATTGTTGAGTAGTGGAGTCTGGTCCACTTCGCTCGAGCGGCCGAAGGTAGATTCGAACCCAGGCAGATTCGAATGCTCGAAGGCCACTCGACAGTGAGCTCGAGTGGTGTCTCCAGGAAGGGAAGTTAGCTCGAGCGAAGGCATTGGCCGCTCGAGCGAAATCGGGCAAAGTCGAACGCTCGACATGCGCTCGACAGTGAGCTCGAGCGAATGCGGAAGAGAAGTTCGCTCGACACGCCGCTCGAGCGAATGTTCTGTTTTCTATCCAGAATTAGGGTTTTCCGCCGTGAGAGTATAAATAGGCCATTTATACTCATTTGGCCAAGTGTGTGCCTCAAGAACTCTGTGAAGAATAATATTTCTCCTCCTCCATTGTATTGTGATCCCTCATATATATAAATCCTTTGCAACTCCCGTGGACGTAGGCAATTTGCCGAACCACGTAAATCTTGTGTTGTGTGTGATTGTTTTCTCTCCCATTTTCATATATCTATCACTTCATTGTCATCAGTTTTCATAACAATTGCTAGCTTTCAGGTCTCTATGGATGACCCTCAGTCTAGAATCTTCGTGAAGATAGAGAAGCCCTTTGGCAATGCTGCCAATAATGTCGATGCGCTTACGCCAATCTAATAATTTGCTCTTAGTCTGGTCTGTCCAAGTTCACCTTCATGTCAGTACAAACCTTGCTGAATTCTCAATAAAAATTTCATTAACTGAAGAAGATAATCAGACATGAATTTCCTGCTTTAGAAGGGTCAGAGCTCAAACCAAAAATAAAGGACTCCAAGCTTTTGTTTGGCATGTATTCGTAGATCAAAATTTTATCATTTTCTTCCGTGCAACACCCTAGAAGCTTTACAAGATTGCGGTGCTGAAGTTTGGCAATTAATTTGACTTCATTTATGAACTCCTTAGGTCCTTGTTCGGAATTCTTTGAAAGCCTCTTCACAGCTATCACTTGCCCTTCTGGCAGTGTACCCTGAAAATCAAGAGGTTAGGAAATGTGTTCCAAAAAATAAACTACACATTTGGTGAGGATATTTTTGGTCTACCTTATACACAGGTCCAAATCCACCTTCTCCCAGCTTGTTGTTGCTTGAAAAGTTATTAGTGGCATTAGCTATGGCTGTCAAATCAATTATCGGTAACTCCATATCTTCCTTTAGGCCTTCATTTTCAGAATCTTTCTCATGTCTTCCTTTTGCCATTCCTGGAATATTAGGAACTGAATTGGGCACGATTTTCTTGAACAGAAGAACTATTGAATGCAAGCGGCCAACCATCTACTCAGATGCATTTCAAAGTTAAGAACTATAAAAATTTCTAAGACTTATCAATATAGCTTTACCTTTGAAACTAGACTTCTTCTTCCGTATGTATGAGATCACTCCGAGTGTTAGAATTACATTGACTAATGCTACAACGCTGGCTATGATTCCTGCTCGTTTTATCTTGCTGGTGTTCCCCTTTTTCCCATTATTTTCTGAAAACGAAGTTAGAGTTCTACTCAATCTGCATATATCTTACTATTGATCAAAACTTGTATTAATTTTGAATATGTTGACTAGGCGATATAGTTGTCCAAGTTATCCTCCTCTATTCATTGTCAAAGAGAAAAATTCAGAGCATTTTTTTTAAAATTTTTTAGAATTAAAAAAAGAAGTAAAAAGTACCTAGTTCTGAACTGGCCATCTTTATGTATAGCTCTTGCCCACCCAGAGAGTACACAACAATGTCAATCAGTTTCCCGAACCAAAGCAAGCAGCCACTCCCTTTTCCGCTAATATCTAAATTGGAATATGCTGTGCAAGAGCAGTTTTTCAAGCACAATCCCTTGCATTCATCGAGGCTCAAGGTCGCATTAAACCAGGAAGAAGATGTGTCGGGCAATTTCAACCCCGTGTACTTGCGAAAGCCATTTCCAATATTGCATACCAATGGAGTCCTTCGAACACATCCATCAGACCAATCAACTGATTTCCAATCTTTTGGAGACTTGGGTAAGAATCCTTCCAAGCATGCACATGTAGGAGACTTATCGATATCGCAGGCAGCGAATGCACCACATAATGCATATCTTTGACACTCATCTGCCTGGGATGTGAATGAAAGCTCCCAACTGCGTGTTCGATCCATCCACGTAAACCGCTGCCCAACACCTGATGGGTATATTAAAGATCTTGAAAAAATAGAAGTATTTACTAGTTTGAACTTGTAATACACCTCGTTCTTATTCATCACGAAATGATACTCGATCACTGGATTCCGATTTAAGCCCGGATATCCCGTAAAACGTGTTGTGCCTTGAGCCGCCCAGAAATTACACCCACAATAGATTGAGACAATATTTAAGTGGTTCGGCAACTTGCCTACGTCCACTGAAGCGGAAATTCGATTTTTCAATATGTTTGTACAAAATTACAAACACTCATCAACAATCTCTCTATCTCTCAAATGGCACTCCGTTCTGGGTTTCCCCAGAACCCAAAATTCGCCCTCAGCCCCTTCCTGATCTCTCACTGCAGTGAGGATGGTTTTCTTCTTCACAAATCATCTCCTTTTATAGGAGAAATCATGGGGGACAAAATACAGCGAATTTCAAGTCTTCTTTCGGTGCAGATGAATATGTTGGTCAATCTTTGCTGCTAGAGAATTCGGTGGAGTGGGTGGCTGGCTGGGTAGGTGGCTGCCTAATAATCCAAAGCAGCAAATGGTGCACATTTGGGTGGTTTTTCAACAATCACCCCCTCCACCCAAGTGTGCCATACTAGGATGCTACAAACGGTTGCATCCTTCAAATGATTGCACTCCTTCATTGGAATGCTTGTCAGCCATGAGAGATCCGCTATCAAATGCATCTGCAGGTACGTCTTTAAATGGATGTCCAGATGCCTCTCCAAATGCATCTTCAAATGCATTAGCATCTTCTACACCCACGGAGCTTGTAAGAGATTTTCTTCAGAGGAGATTTACAAGTGCTTTTCTGCACAATCTCAACTCTCTAGGATTCTTCTTTTGCTCGAGTCCATGAGTCTGCACTCATGTACACCTTGAGCAAACTGAGCTTTGCTCGAGCCACAGCCGAACGAACAATCTACCTGGTGCCTTTACAACTTTCAAAACCAGGCTCCATAATCCTACAATCACACCAATCTCCAACTTGGAGACTGGTTCTCAACATACTAGCCTCTATCTCTAGCATGATCCCTTATCATCTATACAATTTTACAGCTCATGTCTTCAAGTTAGAAGACTAACTAAAGTGATGCATAACTTTAGTTCATCACGTACAGTGCCCTTAATCAACACATATATATAGGGCAACTCATATCCCACTGCACTGTGAATCAATGGTCTCGCATTGACCTTGACACATATCAGAGAACCTGTTGCTGAGATCTCCTTCTCTGATCTGGGTGACTGATCATCCTGCTACTGTCTTCAGTCGATGTGCCCATCTTGTGTGCAGTCTCTGACTTGCATAATCTCCATCTGTGCAAGATTTTTCTTCATACCGTAGTTCACTACCTTCATTCAGCAGGATACAATTTAAGGTAGTAACCACCATGGAGGTCTGATCGTCTTGGCAGTTATGTGATCATCAACTTTAACTTCCTCATCTAATTCACACGACCATTACCACGAGCTAAAACCAATGAATTATTCGTGACCTTCCACGACCTTCTGAGAAAACAAACCTGAATGACTGTTGTCTTCAAGCTGTCTTTAACAGCATCGTGCACTGCAAGAAATACAACGTCTTGTATTTCTTCAGTCACCATATTCACAACATCATTCTCAGTTTTCTCCTAATTTTAGCAGTCTCTTGTGGCTTGTCTTGCCACGAACTCGAGATCTTGCCAGAATCTCTTCTGCGCACCTCCTCATCTAGGATAAGATCTCTTCAACTTCGTCTTCTTTGCAGAATTACTCATAGTCATTTTCATGACCTCCCAACTTTTTGACCGCAACGTCAAATACTATTGGGCAACAATAGTACCTTCTGCCTTTTCTGAAGTTAAACAATTTCTACATCAGCACTTTGTTATTTGCAACTGGCTTTTCAAAGAAAGCCACAATGAGATCCGGTGCGGTTCTCCTCTTAATAACAATATGCTCCATGAATTGTATGATTGCCAAAACCTGCTGATATAACATGTTAATCAGCATCGTCCAATGATCTGAAGTTTGCTCCATCAAACTTCATGATCCCAACTGGCTACGATCAAGCCCAAACGAAATGAGTCTATCATGACTCCAACTGGCTACGATCAAGCCACAGCAAATGAGCCTGTCACGACTCCAACTGGCTACGATCAAGCCCACAGCAAATGAGTCCGTCACGACTCCAACTTGCGTAGATCTAGCCCAACATGATCTGCAACTCCTGGATAGTTCAGATCAACAGTACTGATGGCGAATCTCAACATTCCCACCGTACAGATGAGTCCGGAATGATCCAAATAGTTTGACATCACCATTTGATCATCGCAATTGGACTCCAACTGGCATAGATCTAGCCCAACATGATCTGCAACTCATCGACAATTCAGATCGGCTGTACCGATGGCGAATCTCCACATTCCCACCGTACAGATGAGTCTGGAATGATCCAAATAGTTTGTCAGCACTATTTGATCATTGTAATTGAACTCCAACCGGCATAGATCATGCCCAAAATGATCTACAACTCCTGGACAGTTCAGATCGACAGTGCCGATGGCAAATCTCAATATTCCCACCGCACAGATGAGTCCAGAATGATCCAAATAGTTTGTCAGCACTATTTGATTTGATCATCGCAATTGAACTCCAACCGGCATAGATCTAGCCCCAAATGATCTGCAACTCATCAATAGTTCAGATCGACAGTGCCGATGGCGAATCTCAACATTCCCACCGCACAGATGAGTCTGGAATGATCCAAATAGTTGGAAAACACTATTTGATAGTTGAAATCAGACTCCGAATGGCTTAGATCTAGCCCAACAAAGATCTGAAAAACGGACGGTCCAGATCATCTGGCGCGTGTAGAACACGCGCTGCAGGAGGCCGTCTGGCGCGTGTGAGTTTCACGCGCCAAGCCCCTCTAGGGCGCGTGGGGGCACGTGGACGCGTGCCCTGCACGCGTCTTCAACCTCTGGCCGCGCGTGGGGGCGCGTGGGACCGTGTCTCCCACGCGTCTTCTTCCTCCAGCAGCACATGGGGGCGCGTGGCACGTGTTCCCCACTCGTCTTCTTCCTCTGGTGCGACTGAGGCGCGTGCATCACACTCTCCAACTTCCAGGGGTGCGTACGGGCTCCTCCGGCATCCGTTTTCGACGCCGTTTGCGGCAACGGATCCGTCTTGATGAGAGGAACATTGTGGTATGATCAAAAGTTGATTTTGATCAACTATAATTTCTGGGTTGCACGAATCGAAGCACTGATACCAATTGTTGTGCCTTGAGCCGCCCAGAAATTACACCCACAATAGATTGAGACAATATTTAAGTGGTTCGGCAACTTGCCTACGTCCACTGAAGCGGAAATTTGATTTTTCAATATGTTTATACAAAATTACAAACACTCATCAACAATCTCTCTATCTCTCAAATGCCACTCCGTTCTGGATTTCCCCAGAACCCAAAATTCGCCCTCAGCCCCTTCCTGATCTCTCACCGCAGTGAGGATGGTTTTCTTCTTCACAAATCATCTCCTTTTATAGGAGAAATCATGGGGGACAAAATACAGCGAATTTCAAGTCTTCTTTCGGTGTAGATGAATATGTTGGTCAATCTTTGCTGCTAGAGAATTTGGTGGAGTGGGTGGCTGGCTGGGTAGGTGGCTGCCTAATAATCCAAAGCAGCAAACGGTACACATTTGGGTGGTTTTTCAACAAAACGAAGACCATTCCATGACCCTGAGCTAACCTTTATCGTATTCCCCTTCATCAGAACTAATTGCGGAAGCCCACGAGGATCTAACCTTACAGAAAAATCACCTCGAGCAGGATCTTCCGTGCTCTTCCAAGATGATATGACTCTATCTAGACTAGTTTCCAAGTTCCTTCCAAGCTTCATTTCCGGTAGTAATGTGTCGCAAGGATAATCAAAACTCTGCCACAAAAATCTCTCTGGGTCATCAACATTTCCATCTTTCACAACAAGATTTCCAGTATCCATGAGCTGCGCGACTGGATTAATTTCTGCTGTTCTTGATGTATTAGTTGACCAAACAACATTATTTGTGCTATTGAGAAGGGCAAGAACTCCTTTACCGGTGACCGTTAAAACTCCGGAGTGATCGTTAAGCGGAGTGTCTCTGTTAGCCACCCATACGACTGTCCCAGAAGATATCGCGTACCATATTCCGACGTATCGGCTTTTTGAACTGCCTGGGCTGAAAAATCCCATTTCAAATGTTCCACCGGCTGAAACTAATTTGTCGCCGTCTCTGATTGATTGACTGGAAGCAAGAGTGTCCAGCGCAATGGACGTTTCTACGAGGGAGAACAATAGAGAGAATACAAAAGATAGGTACAGGCTTCGGCCATTGGTTTTCAGTTTTCTAATGGTATATCTCTTTCCAGTAAATTGCCTCTATGTATACACATATTAGCCTTCGTCATTGACTTTTGTTTCTGGTCGTACACTGGGTCAAGTGAGTCTTGCTAGGAAAGGCCCCGGGGCGCACATCTGTGACGCTACAAAAAACTTTTGCTTAATTAAATACCGCCGGCACCAACAAATCAATGAAATTGTACATTTTTTCTGTCCATTAATTATTTGATTTGTTTCGGAAAGGAATTCCCTTGATGAACTTATGCCGATCACCTTCTAAGTGTTTATCCACACCTCCATGTAAAAGTTGTCATTTTAGAATTCAGTAGATAATAATGACGAAAACTGTTGATAGGTGTCGGTGAGAATTTTATAATAATCACTAAGTAAAAATAACGTGCAATATAGTTTACTTAATTTATATTTAATTTTTTTTATTAAAATTTAATTTTTTATTAATAAAAATATAATATTTTTAATTAATTAAATAAGTAATGATATAATATTTATGTAATTAATAAATAATTAAATGTTGTGATATATTAAAAAAAAGTATTAATAGAATCTATAACATGATCTTATAAATAAATACCGTTCATATATAGTTTTATGAAAATTGTTTGAGATAATTTTGATATATCAATATATACTATTTGCAATATTATTTTTACTGTATAGTTAAAATGCTAAATAAATTTTAATAATCATATTTTTTGTTGACTATAATTTTATTTTAATGTACAATTTGATGTAATTTTAATATATTTTAAAAATATAGACGTAAAAAGTTTACAAATATTTTGATTGTTGGATCACTTCATAAGGTTATGGCTTTCATGTTTGCTTCCCAAGAAATTGCAGATGACCTTTCGTCATCTTTTGTCATTGTGATGTAAAATCAAATAATTAGAAAAAAAAAATCCACTCCCATCAATAATATTCATAGACATTTTCTACCGAATTGCTTTTAATTTTGTTATTTTTTTATTTAATAGTTAAGAAAGTGTTTTTTAATAAGTATGTAATATTTTTTCTTATTTTAAAAATGTTTAAAGGGTTTAAAAAAATGTTTTAAAAAAATTACACATTTTATAACAAATTTCAATGGCTTCTCTCTATGGGTGTTAAAACAACTTAAAAAAATATGTATTATTTATTACTTATTTATTAATATATTTCCAAAAGAAATGACAAAACACTTTACGTTAAGAGAGTATTTTTAGAGGAGAAAAACTTCAAATTATGTGCAATGTGAAGAAGAGATTTACATCATTCAATGAAATTATGACACGTATGGTAGAATTTCTATCAAGATGAAAATAGAACCGACATCATTTAACTCCCATCTCTCTCAAAGAATTTTTTATTATGATGTCTCTATAAGAAAAAAATGAAAAAATTTTATAAGTTCTATTATATACAATTACTTTTATGTATTTATTATGTAGTTTACTGATGTGATTGATTAAAACAATAATTATATTAAAAAAAATAACGTAATTAATTATATTAATAGAATTGTAAAAAAAATATGTAAAGTAATGCATGTATAATTTTTTATTTATTATATTTTACTTTAAAAACACTCATGGGTATAACATCAACGCGGTTTCATGGGTTTTTGTCTTTTTGTAAAAAAGTTATATTTTCTATTTATATTTCTATCAATTTAATGGTCCACCCACTTGTATATGTTTTTCTGGCTTATCCATATGACGTGCACATTTATATACATGACGTGCATGTGCAACTACTTTCTTACAAGGCACATTTATCCACATTTGTCCCCCTTTCACTCTCTTCAGGCTTTGACCTAAAGAATTAATCTTCAGATCAGCCACTATTTCAGCTCAGCCAGAACACACCTTACGTGGACAGGAAGTGAAATTTCACTTCTCTCCCTATCCACCAGACCACGGTTCCCCACACAGCAGACCACGATTCCCCTTCCCTCTCAGATTCAAACCCTACACGTCTCCCCCCCTTCCCTCCCTCCCCCCGACCACGTCTCCCCCCCCTCTCCACGAACCCCACCCACGAACCCCATCCGGTCCCCACCCCAGAACCCCATCCCTTCCCTCTCTCCCCTGGACCACGTCTCCCCCCCTCTCCACGAACCCACCACCGAACCCCACCCATGAACCCCATCCGGCCCCCACCACAGAACCCCACCCTAGAACCCCATCGCGGGTTTGGGATCTGCTTCTCACCGATCAATGACGTCGCGGGGAAAGGCGAGGCTGACCAGAAGGAGGAGCGTACCCTCGATAGCGCTGATGGGAGACACGGCGTCGCCGGGAAGAAGCTTTGGCCGGTGATTGCGCAGAAATGGGTTGCCGTCGAGGGGATGGGTTCGCGGGAAAAATTTGAAAGCAAATGTAGTCCGAAGCCAAGAATCAAAACATGCATTTTGATTAATTGAAAAAAAAAAAAAGCCACGTAGGGTGTGTTTTGGTGTACACCGCTATAGTGGCTGATCTGTAGACGAACTCTTGACCTAAATCCTATAGACAGACTATCTCAGCTCAGTCGAAGTAATTTTTTTCCCTTTTTTTCCTTCGTTCATTTCACCCACATCCCGAATCTTCTTCTTACTTTCACTCTCTCCCTCTATCTCTCACGCTCTCTCTGCATTGCTCTCAACTCATCATCTCTCGCCCTCATATGCTCACAGTTTGAATGATCACATCTCTCTATCTATTTTTCCTTCACAGATCTATAGAGAAATGGAGAGATCTTCTTCATTTCTCATAGATCTTCTTCATATGTTGTTGTTTTTTTTTTTGTTCGCATGCTCTGGGTTTATTTTTGCCTCTCTTTGTCTATATGGTTCTTTATTTATTTTTTGTTCCTATAGATATGAACAAATCTTGAAGAGATCTCGGTGTTTTTATTTTTTGTTTCTTTATTTTGCCGTTCGCATGCTCTGGATTGATCTTCTTCTCTCTATGGCTATTTTTCCATCACGGATCCGTAGGGAAATGGAGAGACCTTCATTTCCCACAGATCTTCTTCATTTGTTTATGTTTTTTGTTTTTTAATTTGTCGTTCGGATGCTCACAGTTGATCTTCACCTCTCTCTGTCTATATTGTTCTTTTTTTTTTCTACAGATCTGAACATCTCTTCACAGATTTGAAGAGATCTTGTTCAGATCTAGTTATTTTTGTTTTTTATTTTGCCATTCGCTTATGAACAGCTGAACAGATCTTCACAAAGTTGAAGAGATTTTGTGCACATCTGAGTGTTTTTATTTTTTATTTTGTCATTGTTCTTTATGGTTCTTTATTTTTTAAATGATCTGATTTGGTTTTTTTTTTCAGGTACTTTGGATTCTAGTTTGGTTTTGTAATAGCTTGCTTTCCTAGATGCTGTTGTTTTGTACTCTGCTTTTTGTGATAGGTACTATCTTCTTACAGTCTGTATTAATTTATTCTTTTTTTCATTTATGTGGAATGAATGTACTTATTATAGGATTTTTTCTTATGTCAATCTTTTCGTCAATATAGGAGATTGGGCAAGACAAAGCTTACATCAATGAGACTCTGTCCACCTTCTTTTTTGTATATTTTATCTTGGTAAGTTTCTTCCCCATTGCATTTTCTATTTTGCTTATATTTTCTTTCGTAGTTTGCATCTTTTACCATTATGTTTTCCCGTTTGAAAATCAGTAAGCTTGTATAGATTGAAACTGCTCTTCGTTTCTTTGCTGCCTCTTGTATCCACATTGATAGAAGACAATTTTAGTAAATTTAAGCTTGATGTTGAGTGAAACTTCCCTATCTCTTGCACATAAATGTACAATCTACATTGTTATGCCTCCATGAGTGTATTGATTTTCCATTGAGTTCTTTGTTTTTTGGGATTTTGGTCAAACTTGGATTGGAGTACTAACATGTACTATATTTCGACATGGAGACAAGGAACGTGAGGGGTGGCTTGCGAAGAAATTAGCTGCTAAATTAGTGGTCGGCCAAGTGATTTTATTGTAAAGGAATGAAGTTCTTTTGAGGTTTCTAAAGCAATTATTATTTTTTAGTAGATGCCTACAAATTATTTGAGTACTACTTTTTTTAGTCTATAGAGGAGAGATTCTTTAGCCATGAGTTGCTTTATGCCTCAATTATGAATGCTAAGAAAATAAGACCTCATTTCGTTAACCTGCTCTATAAATTGCAATCATATGAGTTGTTTTCATTCATGATATCTGATTTCTCTAATAGATATATTATACAGTTTTTAGTTGCTTTCAATTTTCGTGGATTTTTGTCTGTCTAATTATGTGAAGAGTTTTGAATTGTATAATTATAAGGCACTGATGTAATTATATGCTAGAAAATTTGTGTAGGAAAACATCTGTGATCATATATGCTCATGTTAGAAAATTTGTGGCTTGATTTGGATTGATGTTTTTATTATTAAGTCGAAGACAAATAAGTTATTAAAAGGCAATAATCTAATATCATAAAACTTAGAGATTATTAAAAGGCAGTAATCTAATATCATAAAACTTAGAGATTGATGTAATGCATAGATAGATTATATATAATATAAACACACAAAAGGCAGTAAAATTGACCTTTTTAATGTACCTTCAAACCTTTGCAGCATTGCACTGCTTCACCACACCTGATTTGAGAGAGACACAGCATGAATAAGTTTTCTGAATTAAGTTTTGTGATAGGTTTTTTAACAAGTTTTATGAATTTCATGGTTTCATGGTATCAGTTACTTCATTTCTTAGAAATATGAAAAAACATATGTAATGCATAGATAGATTTATACTATAAAGACACAAAAGAAAGTTAAACTCACTTTTCAATCTTCCTTCAAACCAAGGAAACCGTAGCACCAATGCACTGAAAGTAATAGAAGGTATTAGTCACTTTTCAAACGTTAGCACCATTGCACTGAAAGTAATAGAAGGGTTTTCTTAAACCCCTTTCAATGCCTCTTGGGTTCCTACGAAATATGTCTCTTGGTATTCAAACTTTGAATATGACTAATGCACTGCTTGGTCATTCGGTTGCCTCATCAAGTGATTGAAAATTACTAATTTCTCCATGCCTACACACACGAACATAAAAAGTAACTTATTATAAATTATAAGTTATACTGCATATTATAAAAACTTATTATAAATTTCTATTACATGTGATTGAAATCTGCCTCCACATATTTATAACTTATATTTTCTCTCTGGTTGCAGCTTCTATTCCAATGCATGGATAGTATTAACAAATTCAATAGCTGGCACACGTACAGAAGGGGAAAAATAGGAGGCAATGGGACTGTAGTTTTTCCAAATTATAACTTATTATAATGTTTTGCCATTATAATTTATAGGAAAATACAATGGTATCCTTGCCTAGACTCAACGTATATAATTTGGCACTGTTTTTCGTCAAAATTTTGAGTTATTATATAATGGAATTCAAATAGACAACACACAATTGGCCACTGACAGTATACTTATAATTAGGCACTGTTTTTCTTGCAGATTCTAAATTATTATAAAATGGAATTGAAACAGACAACATAAATGGCCAAATGGTGGCTTAATTGCTATTTAACGGGAATAATAAAACAAACGGTGAAACAAGTTTTTCCGTTTAAAACAACAAATTTTGTTTCATACACACTTTTTATATTTAGAAGATATCGGCTATGAAGAAATTATTGCCACCGTGAACAAGACAATTCTGTCGTGAAGAATGTGCTTTTTTCATTTCAATTAAATTTAAAACTAGATTAATTTTATTTTCATTAGTTCTTTGGAAACCCCCCTTATGTTCATTACTCTAATCACATTGTGTATATATATATATATGATGCAAGGCTTGTTGATGATAAATATTGTTATTTTTTAATAATTAGCAATTCGGTTAAGATCAAACCAAGGTTTCATAGAACAAAAGTCACAAAAAATGATATAGCTTTTTTTTTTATTAACGAAGAGCCAGTAGCCATCTATATAGCAGTCCTGTCTTAAGTTTATTAATAAAAAACCCTCACTTATGGCGGAGAAAAACCGTGGTAACAATAAGACACTTGGGGGCACACAAGATAGCACTATAAACTAGCTCAAAACCAAGTGTTAAAAAAAACCAAGCCAACCAAACAAACCAACAAACCTAAAAACAAAAACCAAGACAACCTGCAAAAAAACCAAGAAACCAAAACAAAAAAACGGTGCACAAATAAAAAACAAGAACAAAACACCTTATTTAAAACCTATAAACGAATCACCTGGAGACCAAGTTTATCAAATTTCAGAATCCCTTTGAGCAAATGTGGCACATCGTTGTATGAATTCCATGTCCCATTCTTGATCTGACGCCAAACGAGCCAAGAAATCTGCTCCTGCATTGCCTTCTCTATAAGTATGTTGTACCTTAAACTCCAAGGTAGCAAGAATCGATTGAATCTTTTCCCAGTAGTCTTCAAGATACCATATACCACACCTCCTTTTTTCTAACCAATGAACCACCAGTAACGAATCTAGTTCAATCTCCACTCTTCGAATGGCGAGGTCCTTACAATATTGAAGACCATAAGAAAGAGCAATAAGCTCAGCTTCTTATTAGAGCCATGTCCCAGATCTTTAGCCAAAGCCCAAGTAAGGTTCCCCTTCTCATCTCGAATAGTACCCCCTGCACCCATGCAACCTGGATTTCCCAAAGAACTCCCATCCACATTTAATTTAAACCAACCCGTGGCTGGTTTGACCCATTGCACAAAATGAATTTTCTTTCTCTTTACAGGCTTCAAAGGAATAGAGAAAAATTGTAACACTTTTTCATCTCCATCATTTATCTTTCTACTAGCACGTAGGCGGACTCCCACCCATGCAATTGCCGCCTTAATGGAGGTCCAAAGAGAACTCACAGCAACTCGTTTACCTTCCATACGTGCTTTACATCTCTACACCCAAAGAGCCCAAGTCACAATAATAGGAATAAGAGCAATCAAAGTACCTTTTTGAGTCGAATGAGCCGCACGCCGAAACCATACTTCCATAGTTGCTCTCTATGATCTCTACGGGTCATATGGTATCCCTAGCTGTAGAGAGGCACACCTCCATATATCACCAGCAATCTTCCCATTGGCGAGGACATGATCCTGATCTTCCACACACCCTTGTGTACAACATTCACACTTAGAAGCCAAAGGGATGCCCAAAGAACTAATTCTACTATCAACAGAAAGGCTAAAATTAAAAGCCTTCCAAATAGTAACTGAATATTTTTTTGGGAGCGCTGAGTGCCAAATCCAAGAAGCCCATTCAGATTTCGGTGCATGAACACGAACATAATCCCAAGCCGATTTCGATGAAAAAACCCCATTCAGATTTGGCTTCCAAATCAATAAATCCCCACCCTCTTTCTGTTCCCCTAGGCAGTTTAGAATTTCTTCCATTTTGGCTTCCCCCACCAAACGATATAACAAATCCACATCCCATCCATTCTGAAGCCGACATTCCCTTACTCTTAGAAGGGGATATTCAGTTATCTCACAAGAGTTGAAAAGAGCTCCTGATTTTAGCCAAGGATCTCTCCAAAAAGACACATCGCCATTCCGAACTCGCCACCAAGAATTGCCTAAGACCTTTGGAACCATACCCACAATTTGCTTCCAAAATAAAGTTCCTTTCCGTTGGTCTACCAACGTCACATGCTGATTCTTTACATACTTTTGCTTGAAAAAATTAGCCCATAACGAGTCACCTGTCAACAAATTCCAAGCAAGCTTCATAAACAAAGAGTCTTGAACATCCTCTAATTTCCGAAGACCCAAGCCCCCTTCCCGAATCGGGGAACAAATCTTTTCCCAAGCTACCCACTTGCGCTTTTGCTTTCCATTCCAGGATCCCCAGAAAAAAGTACTCATAATATGATTTAAGGCTATCATGACAGCCTTAGGAGCATGCAAAACAGATATTAAATGAATTGGCATACTAGCAAGAACATGTCGTAATAAAAGAAGGCGGGTTCCCGAGGATAAAAACCAATTCTGCCATCCTTCTAATTTCTGTCGAATGCAGCACAATACTTACAGAATTATCTCCTGGCAAAGTGCCAATTGCCTGTAAGTATGTTTATAAAGTGAAATATCACTTGAATGGGTCTGTTGAAAGATTGAAGGCCCGCTTAGTAGCCAAGGGCTACATACAACTTGAAGGGGTAGACTATCATGAGATATTCTCACCTATTGCCAAATTGGTAACTGTGAGATGTCTCTTAGCCATTGCTTCAATTAAGGGTTGGCATTTACATCAGTTTGATGTAAACAATGCCTTTTTACATAGGGACTTAAATGAGGACATTTACATGAGGAAACCTCTTGACTACACGAAAGGGACACCCACCCAAGTATGTAAATTACTTAAGAGTTTATATGGCCTCAAACAAGTTTCGAGGCAATGGTACTCTAAGTTTTCTAACTCCCTACTTGAATCTGGTTTCTCTCAATCAAATGCTAACTATAGCCTTTTCACAAGGAAAGTAATGGTTCATTCATAGCTTTACTCGTGTATGTTGATGACAATTATGCGAACCAGTTTAAAGCTCTTCTAGATGGCAAATTATGTGAACCAGTTTAAAGCTCTTCTAGATGGCAAATTTAAAATAAAGGACCTTGGTTCTTTGAGGAATTTTCTTGGTATTGAGATTGCAAGATCTTTGAAAGGTATTCATTTGTGCCAAAGAAAATACACTTCGGACATTTTGGCAGATTTTGGAAATTTGGGCAGTAAACCTACTAAGGTTCCCATGGAACAAAATCTTAAGTTAGCTCAGTCTACAGGTAACTTCTTATCAGACTCGAGTGTGTATATAAGGTTAGTTGGTTGCCTTTTGTACCTCACAATCACTTGGCCTGGCATCTGTTATAATGTTCAAACATTGAGACAATTTATGGCTAAACCCACTGATTTGCATCTGTTAGCTGCTCAAAAAGTTCTCAAATATCTCAAGGGTGCGCTTGGTCAAGAGTTACTTCTCTCTAGCTTAGCCTCTCTTCAACTTGCAGCATATTGCGACTCGGATTGGGCCTCCTACCCAAATACCAAGCGTTTCTGTAACTGGGTACTGCATCTTCCTTGGTTCATCTTTGATTTCCTAGAAATCAAAGAAGCAGTCCGTTGTTTCTTGATCCTCAGCCGAAGCAGAATATTGATCAATGGCAACCACATGTTCTAAACTCACTTGGCTGCGTTTCATTCTATCTACCCTCCAAGTGACTCATCTTCAAGCTACTTTATTACATTGTGATAACCAGGCTACCATCCACACAGCTGTCAATCCTGTTTTCCACGAAAGAACTAAACACATCGAACTTGATTGCCACTTAATACGTGACAAAATTCAAGAAAGAAGTATCTCCACATGTTATGTTCCAAGTTCTCTTCAGTTGGCTGATCTTCTCACAAAAGCTCTGCCCTCCACAGTCCTTCATCATCACTTATCCAAGATGGGAGTTCTCAACCTCCACTCTCCATCTTGCAGGGGGTATTGGAGCATGAGCTACAACAATCCACACAACCACAACATTTGAATAAAAGAAAGGTGCCACTTATTGAAGAAGGATGATTTTCATCCATTTGTTAGTTTATTCAATTACCTTTTTTGGTCCTTATTATTTGTTGTGCTGTACAGAAGGGTATAAATGTACTTATACTACAATAGGTTGTTAGAAGATTCTTTCTGCAATTATATATACACGGGTCCTTTGTAACATAAAACACATAATTTTAGTACAGAGAACATTCTCTCCTTTTTCTGGGTTTTTCCTCTCTGCACATTCCATTTCCTCTTCAATTTGTTACACCTCTGCGAACCTAGAGTAAGATTAAGAAGTATACTAACAATGACATCACCCAAGAGAGGCGAACCTACAACAAAGGTTAGTAGTTAGCGATGAGGTGTAATGTTGTATTTCTTGACGAAGTAGTGTGGGGAAACTCAAAAGGTTTCATTTTGGGATGATCATAAATCGAATAAAAATAAAAACAATACAAAAATACACAATTTATTATGGGTTGGGATGAGTTAGCTCAATTTTCGTAACAAAGATTGTTTATGGTAAATATTTAAAATAATAATTAAAAAATATTTTGTATTTAAGTGATGTTTGAAAATGAAATATCTAATAATACTTGAGAACAATTGTATTGCCAAACAGACCATGTCCAAAGAAGAATCCTCTATCTCAACTAACAACATGATTACGGTATAACGATCCTTGCTCTAAATCAAGAAATGTATTTATCTTTTCTCATTTTGTTCTAACTGTACAAATTTTAAAAGAAACCACTCCCTCGTTGCACCAAGTGATAGTATCTACCGTGCTTCGAATGTTGAGATGCTGATTCCATTTGCTGAATAAGTTGCATTGTTACTAGATGGAGAATCTGCATAGAAACCCGGCTGCCTTGGGATAGGCAATACAACTTCACTGCTTAACATTAGAACCACAGAAGACATGTTTGGTCTATCTTCAGGTCTATACTGCACACACGACAGACCCACTTGAATTAGTCTTAACACTTCAGATCGTGTGTGTGCATCACCTACTGATTCATCGATCAGTTCCATTGCTCTGTCTACAATCCATAGTCTCCATGCCTGAAACAAATTAAAAACCATGTTATTGTGAGTTGGGTTTCCATTAAATATGCACATCTTGATCTATTACAATATATTATCTTCGAGCATGGAGCTTTACTCTTATTATGAAAGTCCTGTTATCTTTTGCCGCATTATATTACTACAATAGAGTTACATAATATGTCATTAAGTTAAAGTTATAAAAAGTAAAATAATTATATCTAATTAAGTCAGTAATTAGCACTTCCACTTAAAAAAAGGATATAGAGTTGCTAATATTGACAATATATCGAAACTTTATTTATTATTATCTTAGTTATACATAATATTTTTCATTTAATATATTTACTTATTCCTGCGGTTTGCACCTAACAAAATATAGTTTGGGAAGCACAAATTTTGCTCTTATTAAAGTCAGATTATCCTATTCTCCATTGCCTGTGACTTGTTACTATTATAAGAGCATCACAATACGAAGGCATCTCATGAACTTGGCAGTGAACGGAACAACACTGTTAATTACAGGTTCTGTTTCAAAATATAAATCAGTAGAATGCCATTCTACATGCTTACATGTCCAAGAAGATTGTGGTGGTGGTCTGGATGGCAAAATCCCCTATTCTTCTTCCCACTCAATATCTCCAATACTAAAACTCCAAAGCTAAAGATATCAGATTTCACAGAGCACTGCCCATGCACTGCATACTCGGGAGACATGTAGCCACTGGAAAATATTATATCAGGACAAGAAAAATGAAGTTCATAAACAGTTAAAGGTTACCTATAAGCGAAGATTAAACGTACTTACTATGTTCCAGCAATCCTATTGGTCTCGGACACAATTTGATCTCCCTGAAATGATCTAGCCAGGCCAAAATCCGAAATTTTCGGATTCATTTTAATATCTAGTAAGATATTACTAGCTTTGAGATCTCTATGGATGACCCTCAGTCTAGAATCTTCGTGAAGATAGAGAAGACCTTTGGCAATTCCACCAATAATGTCGATGCGCTTATGCCAATCTAATAATTTGCTCTTTGTTTGGTCTGTCCAAGTTCACCTTCATGTTAGTACAAACCTTGCTGAATTTTCAACAAAAATTTCATTAACTAAAGAAGATAACCAAACAAGAATTTCCTGCTTCAGAAGGGTCAGAGCTCAAACCAAAAATAAAGGACTCCAAGCTTTTGTTAGGCATGTATTCGTAGATCAAAATTTTCTCATTTTCTTCCGTGCAACACCCTAGAAGCTTTACAAGATTGCGGTGCTGAAGTTTGGCAATTAATTTGACTTCATTTATGAACTCATTAGGTCCTTGTCCGGAATTCGTTGAAAGCCTCTTCACCGCTATCACTTGCCCTTCTGGTAGTGTACCCTGAAAATCAAGAGGTTAGGAAATGCGTTCCAAAATAATAACTTCACATATGGTGAAGATATTTTTGGTCTACCTTATACACAGGTCCAAATCCACCTTCTCCCAGCTTGTTGCTGCTTGAAAAGTTATTAGTGGCATTAGCTATGGCTGTCAAATCAATTATCGGTAACTCCATGTCTTCCTTCAGTCCTTCATTTTCACAATCTTTCTCGAGTCTTATCTTTGCCATTCCTGGAATATTAGGAAATGAATTGGGCACGATTTTCTTAAACAGAAGAACTATTGAATGCAAGCGGCCGACCAGCTACCCAAATGCAATTCTAAGTTATGAACTATAGAAATTTCTTAGCCTTATAAATATAGCTTTACCTTTGAAACTAGACTTCTTCTTCCGTATATATGAGATCGCTAGAAGTGTTAGAATTCCATTGACTAATACTACAGCGCCGGCTATGATTCCTGCTCGTTTTATCTTGCTGGTGTTCCCCTTTTTCCCATTATTTTCTGCCAACGGAGTTAGAGTTCTAATCAATCTGCATATATCTGACTATTGATCAAAACACGTATTAATTTTGAACATGCTGACTAGGCGATATAGTTGTCCGAGTTATCCTCAATTCATTGTAAAAGAGCGAAATTCAGAGCAATTTTTTTTCAATTTTTTAGAAGAAAAAAAGAAGTAAAAAGTACCTAGTTCTGAACGGGCCATCTTTATGTATAGCTCTTGCCCACCCTGAGAGTACACAGCAATGTCACTCAGTTTCCCGAACCAAAGCAAGCATCCACTCCCTTTTCCCCTAATATCTAAATTGGAATATGCTGTGCAAGAGCAGTTTTTCAAGCACAATCCCTCGCATTCATCGAGGCTCAAGGTCGCATTAAACCAGGAAGAAGATGTGTCGGGCAAATTCAACCACGTGTACTTGAGGAAGCCATCTCCAATATTGCATACCAATGGAGTCCTTCGAACACATCCATCAGACCAATCTATTGATTTCCAATCTTTTGGAGACTTGGGTAAGAATCCTTCCAAGCATGCACATGCAGGAGACTTATCGCCATCGCAGGTAGCGTATGCACCACAGAATGCATAATTTTGACACGCATCTGCCTGGGATGCGGCGTAAAGCTCCCAACTGCGTGTTCGATCCACCCACATAAACCGCTGCGCAACGCCGGATGGGTTCATTATAGTTCTTGAAAAAACAGAAGTGTTTACGAGTTTGTACTCGAAATACACCTCGTTCCGATTCATCACGAATTCATACTCGAAGACTGGATTCCAACTTGAGCCCGGATATCCCGTAAAACGACGACCATTCCATGACCCTACTCTACCCTTTATCGTATTCCCCTTCATCAGAACTATTTGCGGAAGCCCACGAGGATCTAACCTTAGTGAAAAATCACCTCGAGCAGGATCTTCTGTGCTCTTCCAAGATGATATGAATCTATCTAGACCAGTTTCCAAATTCCTTCCAAGCTTCATTTCCGGTAGTAATGTGTCACAAGGATAATCAAAACTCTGCCACAACAATCTCTCTGGGTCATCAACATTTCTATCTTTCACAACAAGATTTCCAGTATCCAGGAGCTGTGCGACTGGATTAATTTCTGCTGTTCTTGATGTATTAGTTGACCAAACAACATGATTTGTGCTATTGAGAAGGGCAAGAACTCCTTCATCGGTGACCGTTAAAACTCCGGAGTGATCGTTGAGGGGAGTGTCTCTGTTAGCCACCCATACGACTGTCCCAGAAGATATCGCGTACCATATTCCGACGTATCGGCTTTTTGAACTGCCTGGACTGAAAAATCCCATTTCAAATGTCCCACCGGCTGAAACTAATGTGTCGCCGTCTCTGATAGATTGACTAGAAAGAAGAGTGTCCAGCGCAATGGATGTTTCTAAGAGGGAGAACAATAGAGAGAATACAAAAGAATAGGTACAGGCTTCGGCCATTGGTTTTCAGTTTTCTAATGGTTTATCTCCTTCTGCTTGGGAGAAAGTATTGTGTTTGTATGGTAAATGCAGACGAGGAAATATATGGAGAGAACGGCAAGTTGCTTCTATGTATACACATCCTAGTTTTCGTCATTGACTTTATTTTACTGATTTTTCGTTCCGGTCGTAAACCGGTTGCGTTAGAGGCAATCCTGTAGCTCGTCAACTCCAAAATTTGACTAATGCTAACAACTTTTCACTATAGTAAAAATTAATAGATGTATTAATTTAAAATTAAAATAATAATATAATATTATATATTTTAATAATAATTTTTTTTTAAAATATTTTTTGAAGTGTGTCCAGCGCAATGGATGTTTATAAGAGGAGTTCTTCTAGGTAGAAGCCACTGTAGCAGTGCACACAATGCACTCACTACATGGCTTCTTCTTCTTTTTTTAAAACCAAATGTGCGTTTTAATCCTCGGTTGATTTCTCTTCCCCATTTAAATTTCAGAGCCACATTCAAATTTGCCTTGCGAAATACCTCTTCCCTCGCTCGGGTCGCGTCACCTTCCCCTACCCAGCGCCACCCGGCGACGCCTTCTCTCTGTCCAACAACACCGAGTGACACTCCTTCATCTGCCCAACGCCGACACTCCCAGAGGGATCATTGAAAGGAGCAAAGCAGATTTAAATCCCACGAAGACCCCCCTCCTACCTCGCCAAGCAATTTGTGTCGCAGCATTTGACCTCTGCCCAGCGCCACCCCGCGAAGCTCATCTGTCTGCCTAGTGCAACCCCTTCCCCAAGCTCATTTAACGCAAACTAGCGACACTGCTCTGGTGGAGCTCTCTTTCACTGCCGTCCCTTGGAGGGCATCGTAGGTAACATTTTTAAGGACGAATTTGGTTTCTTCTTGTATATTGCGAGAGGTGAGTTTTGGGTTGTTGTGAGATGGGTATTGCAACTTAGGGCATGGAGTGTTGAAATCATTTGCATCTTTAACGGACGTGTTTTGTGCTCCAAAACTTGAGAATTGATATTGCTACCTATTGAGACTCTCAGTGCTTGAAACTATCCAAGAAAGTTTGAGGATTAATGGCTTTCATCTTTGAATTATTATAGTTATGCTTCTTTTGAATTATTCTCTTTAATGCTCTAAAATTATGTCTCATTTCCTGTTTCTCATATTTCTTTTTTTTGTCTTCTGGGCTTGAATTATTGGTTGTTGATTGTCTTTTTATTTTTAATAATTTCATTATTGGTTAATAGTTATATGAGGATTATGGTTGCATCTCTATGATAAATCATAAATGGGTTTTCGTTAGTTTTGATGAACTTGCAAATTGATTGCCCAGATTTTACTAAATGATAGATGTCTTGAGTGGCATGTGTGAGTTCCAAGAATTTTATGTTAAGCAGGCGATATATGCATGCGAGTTAACCCGAAAAGTTGTTACCATTGTATTCATTTGTCATATATGAGTTTTTTTTTAAAGAAATTTGGGGATCAAGATTAATTCCATGAATTTTATGTTCAATTCACTGTTGTTGAATTATCTTAGTAGCCAAACTCATGGCTCTTATTTGTTGTTTGATGCTTATAAGTATCTTTGCCATAGGGTTTTCTTTGATGGATAATGAATGTTTTATATTTAGGGAAACAAATTTGAATTGGACAGAAAATATGTTTGAGAAGAAACCTTTCTGAGATGTATTTTTGTTAAAGAACTTTTGGTTCTTCGGTTCATTAATCATTAAAATCAGGATTAAAACAAATATGAAATGAGATTTTTTTGTTGTGTTTTTGTGGAGATTCCCATGGTTTAATTTTTGTACCTCTTGGAGAGGCTATGGAGCTATGCCAAGGATTTGATCACTAGCTAACATGCAAAGGTCGGTTTTCTTTCCTTTTTATTTTGAATCTAACAAATTTACTGATCTTTAGTTATGTGAGAAAGAGGTAATGATGGTGTTTTTGTCAGTCCAAGCCATTTTTCTGGTTTATTGTTGGAATGAACTTTTATAAGACAATTTGGAACAATATAGTTGCAGTAGATGAAATTTTATTGTTGTCCTGCTTCTCAACCTTCATGTTGGCAAAGAATTAAAATAATTTGATTGGCACATTTTTGTTTTATTGCAATTTTTTACTTATTGGTTATAGTCAAGTCGGCTATGGGTTTTGTAGCTATTTCAAGTTTGTTTCTTATTGATGGTTCATGTTCTAGTACTTTATGTTGAAGATAGCCTTTTTCTTGTGTTATTGCCACCTGCTTTTGTCAATTTAAGTTGCGAAAGCTTGAGAATGTCACGAGTGGAGTGAAGCTTTGCACATGGTAAAGTTAAATCTCAAAAAACTTTTGGTTGTGTTGTCTTGTTAAACAGAATGTTGAGTGATTGGCTCTAACAACCTTTTCTTGCTCATTAGGAATCTATTGCTATATTCTCCTTATTTGCTACTTTTTCCAATGACATGCTTTATTACAATTTACATTAAGCAAATACTTTTTCCAATGACTGGTACTCTCGTAGGCATTCTTAGTTCTAGTGTGATAGGGAAAGAGGAAGATGGAATGCCACCTAGGCCTTTGACGTCGAACTTCACAGTTGTTTTTTTTTTCAGATTCTACAAAACTCGAGAGGAGAAGTATCTATTGATCTCCAAATGATCTTTGTGATGCTTTCCTAGCACAGCTCCGAGTCCTTTCAAGCAAGAAGCCTAGGCTCACAAGAAGACCTTTGCCCTTGAATCTCTTCTAATGCTTGTGAATAAGAAGTCAATTATGTATATAATATATACAAGCTCAATTTGGTAGCTTTTTTCCCGGACTTTGTATTGTTTAGTTTGAGCCAATATTCAACGTTGGAATTGGTGGCTTATAATCTAGGTTTTGGTGCAGTTTGCCCTACCCTTGGATGTTACAATTTCTTTTCATGAGCAATAATCATAGATGCTAGAATCTAGTACTTACAAGTTAAAACCACAAGTTCCTTGTGATTTTCATTGGTTCAGTGGAGTTGCTCATTCATCTCTATCTTGGCCAATTTTGAATAAAAGCTTAGTTAAAAAAAAAAAAAAGAACTCAGGATAATTTCTACTTTTTGGTCAAATGACATTTATTGGTTCACATGAGCTACATGACGTATCACCAGCTACACATGGTAAGCATTATAACAAGTACTCCTAGTTCCTAATTTTGAATCAAATACACATGGTAAGCATTACAACAAGTACTTCCAATTCTTGATTTTGAATCAAAATCTATACATGATCTCCAATTTTGTTTGTCTCCACAACCCAAAATACACAACTGAACACAAAACCATCCACACACATACATCTGGACACAATCTACAACATTTATATACATGGATGGTATACACAATTGGCCACAAACATCATATACACAATCTAGCAATGTTTAACCACACAAGCTACCAATATTTATGTCCACAAAACAATTTGCACAACATTTTTGGAAAGCAGAATGTACACAAGCTCCCAAAAAATAAATCTCAAGTCCAGAAACAAATCCATTTGTATCAAGAGATGTCGTTGCTCTGGACTAAGTAAGGTTCCTCTCGTGCATGTAAGATTCTATCTTTTCAACATCTTTAGGAGTGTCAACGCCATGAGCTTCATGATCTACTTTTATCACCTGAAAAAATAGTGAGTTTTTTTAGATAATGATATATTTGTAAGAAAATAACATGAATCTCATTGTCCACCCTCTTGTCATGCAGTAATTGAAAAGACCCTTCTCCCATGGCAAATAATTTAGAAAATGAAAAATTTGGCCANAATTTAGAAAATGAAAAATTTGGCCATACAGAAAGCTAGTGCATTTTACTAAAGGAAAGCTAGTTCATCATTGGCTGTTTGGAGTGCTCCATTAAAATTAAAATTTGTTCATTGTAATATAGATACTGAACTAAATCTAGCCTAATTGTTGTTATCACAAATACGACATTAGTGTAATGGTTGATAGATACTGAACTAAATCTAACCTAATTGATTCAGTTAAATCTTTAGTGTAATAGTTTTTTTGTGATGGAATCAGTTTACCATTTCCTACAATTTCCTATAATAAATGAATGATAGATAGCTGCTCCGTTAGTGGTCTTTTTTCAACCAAGGGAAATTCACCATGTGCTTACCATTTTGATGGATACAAATCAAAACCGGACATATTCATCTTTTAGGAAAGATAAAAGTGCCACTTTGCAAAACTGCCACATGAAGATAAAATGCAAAATGAAACTTATTATTCATTTTCAAGTAAGAATAAATGTATCTGAAACCATAGTTCCTGTAAATATACACAATGCAGTATATCTCAAACCTTCATCAAGAATGTTAGAGAGAAAGAGGGAGAATCATTTAATTAAACAGTGTGAGCAATCGTATTACTCCTTCAATCATATTATTTATTGTGTAGATCCAGTGCATTGAAGGAATAAATGGTGGTACAAACCCTAGATTTTGAGATCGACTACAGCATCCAATCTAGAGATCGACTACCTTCAATAAATTAGGGGCAAAATTACAACAAAAGATCTCATCATGAAGAAGATTATCCATGAAAATACATTACCCCTCCCGTAGATCTCTGGACTTCAATATGGTCTGGAGCGCCACCATCACAGGATTGGAAGAACAGGTTGCGAGACTAGAACAAAGGCTCATGGGACTGAAACAAAGGCTTGCGGGACTGAGGTGCTTGCCAGTTAAGAGGATGAAGGGAGGGGTGAGATGGATTTATTTGGGAGAAATCACAGTGAGGGCGAATGAAGGGAGGGGGAAACCACAGAGAAATGAATGAAGAAAAAGAAGGCAAAATCATGGAAGAAGAAGAAGAAGAAGAAGATCGTAGATGATTCCGCTGAAATGAAAGTCGAAGTCGTGCTTGGGTTAGAATGGGGAGGGGGAAAAGGATGAGCGACACAAGGGTGAGAGGAGAGGATGGGTGAATTTCAAATGAGTGAAACCAGAGAGAGGCAACATGCTGCTAGGGAGAAAAATGGAAATTTACTTCAGCCACGTCATGTGTGCATTGGATGCAGCTAAATAGTGGCTTCTACGTAGATTTTTTCTTCTAAGAGAGTGAACAAGAATTTTCCTACGAAAAATAGATACAGGCTTTGGCCATTGGTTTTCGGTTTCAGGTACGCTACGCTCAGGCAATTTTGTTTTGTGCAAGAGTTGCTCACCGCTGATGTGGCAAAATGCATTTTACTCCAAAAAAAAAGAAATGATGAAAAGCAAAGGGATGAAGAAGAAGAGGGAATTGACGGCCCTGTAGAAAGAAACACCCATTAGTTTCCTAGTTTTTGGTTTTTGGTCAATTGTATAATTGCTCTTTCTCTTTCTAAGTTAATGTATTTGCCAATGAGACTGTACATAAAATTTTTATTATTTTGTAATAAAGTATTTGTTAATGATTTTTTTTGAATTTTATAAATAAAATAAAACTAAAGGCAGAATATGAGATATAAAATTCTCTTTTGATCTCATTTAATTTCATCTCATCTTATTCCCAAACATAATTTAAAGATAAAATTTTCAAATTAATCATTACAAATTTTTCAAACTTTCATATAAAAAATAAAAAATAATTCTAATCTTTTCAAATCTCTAAAAAAAAAATATATATATATATATAGATTATAAAACTATTCAAACCGTGGGGGTGGTAGGTCCCAAGGTCGCATCACTTCTGGACGTTCTCCACAAAACCCTCCCATGGAAATGGTAAGACTCCTGCATGTAATGTTCGTATAACATGCTTTCGTTGTGGTGGACCCAACCATAAAGCTGACTGCTGCTATGCTAGTGATGAAGAAGCTGAAAGCTATCAAGCTTTTCTTGCTGTTCAAATTGGTGATACTTCAGATGATGTCTGGTGTCCAGATACGGGAGCAAACCAACACATGCCCCCTACTTCTACTGATGCTAAAGGTATACAACAATACTCAGGTAATGATTATATGATGGTTGGGAATGGTCTTGGTCTTCCAATTTCGGCTGTTGGTAACTATGAAGTTCCTCAAACTTCACTCACCGTTAAAAATGCTCTTGATAGAGCCATCAGCCTTGGTCTTGATTTTAACTGACCAAGTTCATATCATTTGTCTTTGGAACTAAAGTCTACGTGTGATTGGCTTGGAGAGCATCAAATTTGGACTTGATGGTGCTAAATCAGTTTCAACCCCTCTTGCATCTGGCTTGCAACTCTTTACAAATGATGGCATTCCTCTCAAAGACCCAACTATTTATCAGCAAATGGTTGGCTCTCTGCAATATCTCACCCTCACACGGCCAGACGTCACTTTTGCTATCCATTATGTATGTTAGTTTATGCAAGCTCCTTGTGCACCTCATCTTATCGAGGCCAAAAGAATTTTTCACTACTTAAAAGGAACTATCAATGTTGGCCTGCATTATGTTAAAAGTCCACTTGCAACTATCTCAGGATATTGCGATGCGGATTGGGTAGGTTCTCGAGATGATCGTAATTGACTACTGGCTTCGCAATTTTTATTGATCCTAATCTCATATTTTGGGGGGCAAAGAAGAAAGCCACAGTTTCAAGATCAACTGCTGAAGCCAAATAAAAGCCTAGGCTCACAAGAAGACCTTTGCCCTTGAATCTCTTCTAATGCTTGTGAATAAGAAGTCAATTATGTATATAATATATACAAGCTCAATTTGGTAGCTTTTTTCCCGGACTTTGTATTGTTTAGTTTGAGCCAATATTCAACATTGGAATTGGTGGCTTATAATTTGGGTTTTGGTGCAGTTTGCCCCGCCCTTGGATGTTACAATTTCTTTTCATGAGCAATAATCATAGGTGCTAGAATCTAGTACTTACAAGTTAAAACCACAAGTTCCTTGTGATTTTCATTGGTTCAGTGGAGTTGCTAATTCATCTCTATCTTGGCCAATTTTGAATAAAAGCTTAGTTTAAAAAAAAAAAAAAAAAAAAAAAACTCAGGATAATTTCTACTTTTTGGTCAAATGACATTTATTGGTTCACATGAGCTACCTGACCTATCACCAGCTACACATGGTAAGCATTATAACAAGTACTCCTAGTTCCTAATTTTGAATCAAATACACACGGTAAGCATTACAACAAGTACCTCCAATTCCTGATTTTGAATCAAAATCTATACATGATCTCCAATGTTTTTTGTCTCCACAACCCAAAATACACAATTCATACACAACAGGACACAAAACCATCCACACACATACATCTGGACACAATCTACAACATTTATATACATGGATGGCATACACAATTGGCCACAAACATCATATACACAATCTAGCAATGTTTAACCACACAAGCTGCCAATATTTATGTCCACAAAACAATTTGCACAACATTTTTGGAAAGCGGAATGTACACAAGCTCCCAAAAAAATAAATCTCAAGTCCAGAAACAAATCCCTTTGTATCAAGAGATGTTGTTGCTCTGGACTAAATAAGGTTCCTCTCGTGCATGTAAGATTCTATCTTTTCAACATCTTCAGGAGTGTCAATGCCATGAGCTTCATGATCTACTTTTATCACCTGAAAAAATAGTGAGTTTTTTTAGATAACGATTTATTTGTAAGAAAATAGCATGAATCTCATTGTTCACCCTCTTGTTATGCAGTAATTGGAAAGACCCTTCTCCCATGGCAGATAATTTAGAAAATGAAAAATCTGGCCATACAGAACAACTAGTGCATTTTACTAAAGGAAAGCTAGTTCATCATTGGTCGTTTGGAGTGCTCCATTAAAATTAAAATTTGTTCATTGTAATATAGATACTGAACTAAATCTAGCCTAATTGTTGTTATCACAAATACGACATTCGTGTAATGGTTGATAAATACTGAACTAAATCTAACCTAATTGATTCAGTTAAATCTTTAGTGTAATAGTTTTTTTTGTGTGATGGAATCAGTTTACCATTTCCTACAATTTCCTATAATAAATGAATGATAGATAGCTGCTCCGTTAGTGGTCTTTTTTCAACCAAGGGAAATTCACCATGTGCTTACCATTTTGATGGATACAAATCAAAACCGGACATATTCATCTTTTAGGAAAGATAAAAGTGCCACTTTGCAAAACTGCCACATGAAGATAAAATGCAAAACTGAAATTGATTATTCATTTTCAAGTATAGAATAAATGTATCTGAAACCATAGTTCCTATAAATCTACACGATGCAGTATATCTCAAACCCTCATCAAGAATGTTAGAGAGAAAGAGGGAGAATCATTTAATTAAACGGTGTGAGCAATTGTATTACTCCTTCAATCATATTATTTATTGTGTAGATCCAGTGCATTGAAGGAATAAATGGTGGTACAAACCCTAGATTTTGAGATCGACTACAGCATCCAATCTAGAGATCGACTACCTTCAATAAATTAGGGGCAAAATTACAACAAAAGATCTCATCATGAAGAAGATTATCCATGAAAATACATTACCCCTCCCGTAGATCTCTGGACTTCAATATGGTCTGGAGCGCCACCATCACAGGATTGGAAGAACAGGTTGCGAGACTAGAACAAAGGCTCATGGGACTGAAACAAAGGCTTGCGGGACTGAGGTGCTTGCCAGTTAAGAGGATGAAGGGAGGGGTGAGATGGATTTATTTGGGAGAAATCACAGTGAGGGCGAATGAAGGGAGGGGGAAACCACAGAGAAATGAATGAAGAAAAAGAAGGCAAAATCATGGAAGAAGAAGAAGAAGAAGAAGATCGTAGATGATTCCGCTGAAATGAAAGTCGAAGTCGTGCTTGGGTTAGAATGGGGAGGGGGAAAAGGATGAGCGACACAAGGGTGAGAGGAGAGGATGGGTGAATTTCAAATGAGTGAAACCAGAGAGAGGCAACATGCTGCTAGGGAGAAAAATGGAAATTTACTTCAGCCACGTCATGTGTGCATTGGATGCAGCTAAATAGTGGCTTCTACGTAGATTTTTTCTTCTAAGAGAGTGAACAAGAATTTTCCTACGAAAAATAGATACAGGCTTTGGCCATTGGTTTTCGGTTTCAGGTACGCTACGCTCAGGCAATTTTGTTTTGTGCAAGAGTTGCTCACCGCTGATGTGGCAAAATGCATTTTACTCCAAAAAAAAAGAAATGATGAAAAGCAAAGGGATGAAGAAGAAGAGGGAATTGACGGCCCTGTAGAAAGAAACACCCATTAGTTTCCTAGTTTTTGGTTTTTGGTCAATTGTATAATTGCTCTTTCTCTTTCTAAGTTAATGTATTTGCCAATGAGACTGTACATAAAATTTTTATTATTTTGTAATAAAGTATTTGTTAATGATTTTTTTTGAATTTTATAAATAAAATAAAACTAAAGGCAGAATATGAGATATAAAATTCTCTTTTGATCTCATTTAATTTCATCTCATCTTATTCCCAAACATAATTTAAAGATAAAATTTTCAAATTAATCATTACAAATTTTTCAAACTTTCATATAAAAAATAAAAAATAATTCTAATCTTTTCAAATCTCTAAAAAAAAAATATATATATATATATAGATTATAAAACTATTCAAACCGTGGGGGTGGTAGGTCCCAAGGTCGCATCACTTCTGGACGTTCTCCACAAAACCCTCCCATGGAAATGGTAAGACTCCTGCATGTAATGTTCGTATAACATGCTTTCGTTGTGGTGGACCCAACCATAAAGCTGACTGCTGCTATGCTAGTGATGAAGAAGCTGAAAGCTATCAAGCTTTTCTTGCTGTTCAAATTGGTGATACTTCAGATGATGTCTGGTGTCCAGATACGGGAGCAAACCAACACATGCCCCCTACTTCTACTGATGCTAAAGGTATACAACAATACTCAGGTAATGATTATATGATGGTTGGGAATGGTCTTGGTCTTCCAATTTCGGCTGTTGGTAACTATGAAGTTCCTCAAACTTCACTCACCGTTAAAAATGCTCTTGATAGAGCCATCAGCCTTGGTCTTGATTTTAACTGACCAAGTTCATATCATTTGTCTTTGGAACTAAAGTCTACGTGTGATTGGCTTGGAGAGCATCAAATTTGGACTTGATGGTGCTAAATCAGTTTCAACCCCTCTTGCATCTGGCTTGCAACTCTTTACAAATGATGGCATTCCTCTCAAAGACCCAACTATTTATCAGCAAATGGTTGGCTCTCTGCAATATCTCACCCTCACACGGCCAGACGTCACTTCTGCTATCCATTATGTATGTCAGTTTATGCAAGCTCCTTGTGCACCTCATCTTATCGAGGCCAAAATAATTTTTCACTACTTAAAAGGAACTATCAATGTTGGCCTGCATTATGTTAAAAGTCCACTTGCAACTATCTCAGGATATTGCGATGCGGATTGGGCAGGTTCTCGAGATGATCGTAAATTGACTACTGGCTTCGCAATTTTTATTGATCCTAATCTCATATTTTGGGGGGCAAAGAAGAAAGCCACAGTTTCAAGATCAACTGCTGAAGCCAAATAAAGATCCCTTGCTTCCACCACAACTGAGCTCATGTGGTATATCAATTTGTTCAAGAGTCTTGGTCCCTCCGTTCCTATTCCTACGCTAAATTGTGATAGTAAGAGTGCTATTAATATTGCAAAGAATCCCGTCTTTCACCATCGGACCAAGCATATCGAAATTGATGTTCACTTCATCCGTGAATAAGTAGCTCGTGGCGTGATCGAACTTGCACATTTCTTGGGTGAGGACTAGGTTGCCGACATTTTCACAAAGTCCTTATGTAGTCCCAAGTTCCTACTAAATCGTTGCAAGCTTTGCGTAGGACCAATCCCTCCTTGACCTTGAGGGGGAATGAAGAGACATATCAGCCGTAACTCCCATAACTCCCTGATTTTCTCCTCATATCTCTCCTATAACAGCTGCTGATTTCTTTCTTATTTTAAGCATACGTTAGTCTCGCATTACTATATATAGCATTGACATAGGATTCTTTCATAGCTGTATAGTGTCCATCTTTATTTCTTGTACAACTGTAAACCTCTATTTTGGTATATTGTAAATTCTATATAAATGAAATACGAGTCATGCATACAAGCAGGCCAGTTTTACTCATTCTTACAATCTCTTCTTCTATATGAAGATGTTGGCCTAATTCTTCTAGAGACATTTCTTCCCTTCTATGTTTCAAAATTCTTTTGTAGTTTTTCCATGATTGAGGAAGTTTATCAATAATGGATTAAACTAATATGGATTCATCCATTTTCATGTTATGTTGAGATAATTGATCGAGAATATGCATAATCTCATTGAATTGTTCAACAACAGGCTTAGAATCTACCATATTATAATTGAAGAATTTTGTAGCCAGAAATTTTTTACTTGTAGCATCTTCTAAAAGATACTTAGCCTCAAGTGTGTCCCATAGATCCTTGGCAGCTGCCTTGTTTTGGTATGCGTTAAACAATGTATCAGACATTGCATTGCAAATATGTCCCTTGTAGATGTAGTCATCTTGTTCCCATTTGATCCTTACCTGACTTTGAGCGACTGTCTCATCTTCATTTGCAGACGGTCTAGGAGCAGTTAAAACATAAACCACTTTGAGACTGGCCAAGAGAAAGTGCATCTTCTTTTGCCAGTGTTGAAAATTGGCTCCATCAAAACGTTTGAGTTTTACAAAATCTGAAACAAACTCTCTCAAACTATGCGCCGTTAATAATCGAATATTGTCTTAAGATTGTTGGTACAAATGGGGCTACAAAACAAAAACTGTGAGAGAAAATTTTGATTCAATGCGCGTTACAAATGTCACTTTTCTTAAGACAATATTCGCCCCCACCAATTACGGTATCCACACGGGTTACAAACTAATTTGCCTCCAAATGAACCCCAGAATAAGTTTGTTTGTCTAACTGTGTTATGTACACACAAAATTAGACCCCGAATATCCTCTGATTTTAATATTCAACAAAGAAATTAGAAATCTGTTATATGTAAAATGAATAGATCTTAATAACAAATTTTAAAGAAATGAAGACTTTTGAGAGAGAGAGAGAGAGAGAGAGAGAGAGAGAATTCCAAATTTTCCTTATGTATTCTATCAATTCTGTGATTTCCTATCTAAATTTGTAGGCCAATGGGTCTATTTATAGAGGGCCAAAGGATGTGAATGAAAAGTTGTAACTTTTCATTTTTCTATGATCTGATTTGAATAGGTATATTTATTGTACCTGTTGCCAAGTGACACAAAGGTTGGACCCGGTCCAACGGTCACACTACTTCCCTACCATCCTTCTCGATTTGAAACCCAATAGGTACGATTTTTCATTTTAATTGTAGCGCCTCGTGCTTGCTTGTGCCCCTTCACGTGTTGCTACATAAAATCAATAAAAATCCCTCCTTTGAGGGAGGCATGGCTCGAACGCAAGTCCTTTGGGTTAAAAGGAGCCATCAATTCCACTAAGCCAAGTAATGATTTATGGCATATTTATAGACCCAAAATTATATAAGCCTTATTAAATGTAAAACGCATGAAAAGAAATACTTATGTGTATATTTCAAATATCCATATTGTAAAATAATACAAGGTATTTATACTACAAAGGGTAAAGTGAAAATGAGTGTAATTACATGTAAAGACAAAATAAAATAATATATTACAATAAGACTTTATACAAGTTATAAAATGTAATACTCCCCCTCAAGATGGAGAGTAAATGGAATGAACTCTCATATTGGCTATCAATGTAGAGAATTGGTGTCTGTCCAAAGCTTTAGTAAGAACATTAGCAAGTTGATGTTGAGAACCAACATGACATGTCTTAAGAATCCCAGCTTGAAGCTTGTCATGTACAAAATGGCAATCAAGCTCAATATATTTTGTGCGCTTGTGAAAGACAATGTTAGCAGCAATATGAAGTGCAGCTGTGTTATCACAAAACAAATGAGCACTATTAGAATGAGAAACTCTAAAATCTAAGAGTAATGAAAGAAGCCAAACAATTTCACAAGTTGTAGTGACCATAGAATGATATTCCACCCTTAGATGAACGAGAAACTGTTTGTTGTTTCTTCCAATGAATCTCTAAGAAAGACACAATAGTAAATCTGCGAGTATCAGAGCATGAAGCCCAATCTGAATCTGTAAAAGCTTTGATCTGAAAAGAAGAGTCAGCTCGAAAAAATAAACCATGTCCTAGAGTGGACTTGATATACTGCAGAATACGATAAGCAGCTTATAAGTGAGGCTCACAGGGCTTATCCATATACTGACTAAGCCGATGAACATAGGAGGTAAGATCTAACCGTGTAATGGTAAGATATAACAATCTACCAATTAATCTTCTGAAAATAGTAGGATCAGCCAATAAAATGCCACTGTCTTTACTGAGTTTCAAATTTTATTCCATTAGAAAAGCTGCTGGTTTAGCACCAAGAAATCCAGCATCTTGTAATATCTCAAGAGCATACTTACATTGACATAAGGAAATGCCTTGAGGAGATCTTGCAACTTTCAAACCAAGAAAGTATTTAAGCTGACCCAAATCTTTCAGCTTACATTTCGTGTCCAGTAACAGTTTCAAATCATCAACAGCAGGTAAATCATTATTGGCAATTAAGATATCATCAACATACACAAGAAGTGCAATAAAAGAAACACCATTGGAACAAGTAAACATGGAATAATCAGCTTTAGACTGATTAAAACCAAGTTCAAGAAGGGTATTAGAAAACTTGAAAAATCATTGACGAGATGCTTGCTTCAAACCATAAAGGAACTTGTTTAATTTGCAAACTTTAGACTCCCCCTTAGTATGAAAACCA